>JAAAKG020072888.1:0-17212 GCA_010014905.2 Druon quercuslanigerum
TTGTGTCTTTTGGTTGAGAGTTGACCTAGTTTCGAATTAATTTCTTTTCTGGCTTGACAATTCATCATTTTAGTTGAGAATTCATTCATTGCGTTCAAAATTCGACTATTTCGATAAATCAGTCAAATTTTAACTAATTCTAATCAAAAAGAGACCAAAACCCGAGTTTTTTTGCCCCAAACTACTAAATTACCAAAAATTACCAAAAAACGTGTTTTGTCCATAAAGTCAGATTTGTGGATACATAGAAACTTTCGCATATTAAACATGTTTAGAAAGGTAATTGGAAAACTTATTTTTGTCTTGGAAAACTTGGACAACTGCTGTAATTTTTTTCGCAGACATGATAGATACCCTGGTTTTGTATTTTTCTTCCATTTAGCTGAGCAGGTGAGTCGAGAAAAGGGAATTCGAACCACCCGCAAGGGTTCAATAAAAATGGTTAAAGATTTACTGTCTCTCTCGTTGCTAAGTTTCTCTCTCTAACAAGTCAAGAATTTTACGAACAGAATACTACCCATTTTCGGGTATGAAGTTGTATTTGTAATTGCCAGGGGGCACTAGGCCGAATTTCCGATTTTCTTATAGATGTCGCTGCAGTCATTTATGTGCTCAGCCAAGTTTACCGTTTCCCCTTAAAAGGACCCAAATCTCTCTGAATATCTCTTGAGAAGAAATCATTCAAATCGACCCTGTAGATAGCCTGAAAAGAGCCAGGCTATTTTGCCTGAGAATATTCTAAGAATTTCTATCGGTAGGGTAGACTAAAATTATTAGGTTTTGGAATTTTATTTCCAACGAGCTTTCGAAAAGATACTTAGTTTTTTCCACTTGTTTCCATGATTTTCTTACTGAATGCCGTTGGTTAGACTATTTATGCAGAATGAAATTATTTTTGTAATGAAGTTAGTCTTGTTCGTTAGAAATATTTTTTCGCTGAAATGTTCCCACTTTTATAGAGGGGTCAACATTTAATGATGTATAGTAGAAGTTTACAAGTATCTTCACCATAGTGGCGACTGCGAATAATTTACTTCCATAATTTTCAAGAAGATTTATAAATTTGAGCTAAACTTGTGTTTCAGAAAAAAGGACATCTTACTTGACGTGATGACACAGTCGACATCCCTCGTTTCTTTCAGCTCATTATAAAAGTCTGACCTAGATGCCTCGAGTTTTTTGTCGTAGCATGGCATCAAAGTTATATGATACACTCTTTCAGGTGAAAGATTTCTGGTTTTTGCATAGTAATATTTAACCAGTGATCCCATTATTTGCTGTGGAGATTTCGTTACGCTGATGTACGGCAATACGAAGTTTCCGTGCGTTTTTTCGGCATAACAAACCCAACCTAAAAGAAAAACGAACTTAGACATTACATTTACGACAGCTTGCAGTAAACAGTAATGCATAAATAAAACTTTGTTGGGAGAAGTACCTGGACAAGAAGAAGATAACATCGGTAATTGATTCTCAGCATGTTCTTGGAAAGATTGATATCTTGCAACGAACTCTTTAGCAGATTCTATAAGTGCGAAATCGTCTGCCACCGTCATATCTAAAACCGTGTCTGCTCCCAGTCGAGTAAAATAGCCAGCAATTCTTTGAGCCGTTTCTTCTGGTTGTAATCCATAACTTTCCGCTAGCGAAAGAACGGGTTGAATTGATAAACTGACTACGATATGCTTCACAAGATGATTTTCTCCCAGCTGTAATGCATTGTCAGAATATTTTATCTCAAGAAAGACAGATAAATGCTAATAATCTTAACTTAAAAGTGATTAAAAATCATTCTACAATTTTTAGTTATTGCAACTCTAAATAATGAGTTAACTACAATTACACATTTTCCGTAAAACTATTAGATATTTCTGACCTCCAAGAAATAACTCTACCGACTCTACACCCATCGGCTGCACCCGTTCTTCATATAACTGTAGTAGTGTTCACTTAAAATATTTTTTTTATTTGCAGTACACAAGTATAACTCGTTGGTACTAGAGCATATTTAAGTTCGGCCCGGTGTTGGAGCGAATCATATCTGACTGATACCGAGACTCGAACTGTAGTCCTACCAGTGCTGAGGTTTAAGCGGGATTAAAACGACTCGGTTTGTTGTCCAATAGATAAAACGTCAAGAAGGATGAATTATTTAATGTAATATTTAGACAACATAATCTAAAGGCAATTTTAATCACGGGCGCAAAGCGACTTATTCGAACTATGTGCTTGTTGTTTTCTTTTTTGTAATTGAACACTGAGCGTTCTTTTCGTTCGACCATTACATCAAAAATCACCCCCCTGTGCTTTATCCTCAAATCTAATTGGTTGAGAAAAACAAATCTATTTAAAAAAGTTAATGTCATTATTTGACAGTTGATTAAGAAATTAGGTGAGAATATTCAGTGATTATAATACTTGTTTTACTTGCTTTTTTCTTTTGATTAAGCCAATTTAAAAATTATCATTATGTGTTATTATTACTAATTATTTGTATTATCGTATATTACTATAAGATCGCGTGACTGAAGTCAAAAATATAGAGTTAAAGATATAGAGTTAGCTAGCACGTTGCATCTTACAAACGCAAAAAAACGCTTAATTTTCAATTATAAACAAAAAAACAACAAAAAAAATATTGTAAAATTTGTTTATTTATTATGTCCTATGTATATGTCCTACGATGTTATGAACATCGCACTTTTTTAATTAGGTGTATAAATTATTCCTTAATACCAGCACATATTCAACAACATCTAAATAATTTCAAAGAGGCACGCAGTGATGCCGAAACGTCATGGAAAGTTTATGTTTAAAGTTTATGTTTAAAAATAAATGGAGTTATAATGGAAAGCTCTGTTTTGTTTTTAATTTGATGTGACCGTAAGAAGTCGGTCGACGAGTGGTTGATTTTCGTTTCCAAAATCTTTATATTAAAAAGAATATCTTTCTTCCTCAGGCTTGACTTTTAGCCCGTGTATTACAAAGGACAACTTTTCTCCTAAAATTATGAATTGTTTAATATCATATTTTAACCACATAATCTAAATAGCTAAATACAATACCTTAAGGGGGGGGGGGGGGCTTTCGAATAATGGTCTTGTTTTTTCTTCTTATTAATTTCAAATATGATGCATTTTATGTGCTTGGAAAGGTGAAAACAGCTACTGTGCATGTCTACTCTCGAGAAAAGTCAGCAAATGCGGAAAATTCTATGCAATACGGAAGAGATCATGCGAAATTAACACCGATTTTATATTAAATAGTCAGTTTATAGTACCGTAGTTGATATTTCGACAAATAAATCTGTAATTAAAAAAAAAGTTTAATTCAGCCAAAACGACGACTCTTCACAAAACCACATTTATTTTAACAAGAGTTCAACATTCAACCAAATCGTTGAATTGTCAAACAAAAAGATGAATATATTCAACGAAAAAGAATTTATTATTCAAGAAGACTATTTTACTATAAAAAAGTCAAATTTTCAACAAAAGCATGTATTTTTAATTATATAGTTGTATTTCCAACTGAAAAAGATAACTTTTCAAAAAGTTGAATTTTCAACTAAAACTTGAGTTAAAAAATTAATTTTCAACCAAAATGAAACAAATTTTCAACAAAATAAAAATCTTCAACAAAAGAAATGAAAATTTAACCAAACAATGAATTTTAAATAAAATAGTTAAATTTTCAACTTAAAAGATAAATTAATTGCCAAAAATATTCCTTTTAAACAAAATTGTATATTTTTTGTATATTTTCTATTTGGTTTAAAATTTATTGTTTGGTTGAAAAATCATCATTTTAGTTAAATTTTCATTTGTTTTGTTGAAGATTTTTATTGTTTTGAATATTTGTTTCATTATTGGTTGAAAATTAATTTTTTAAACTCAAATTTTAGATGAAAATTCAACCTTTCGTAAACGTTAACTTTTTCAGTTAAAAAAAAACTATATCATTGAACATGTATGTGTTTTGTTGAAAATTCGTATTTTTTGGTAGTAAATTGATCTTCTTGGTTAACTAGTTCTTTTTAGTGAAGCATATTAATCTTTTTGTTTGAAAATTCAAATAATTTTTTGAATGTTGAACTTGTTTTAAAATAAATGTGGTTTTGTGAACATTCGTCTTTTTGGCCGTATTCAACTGTTTTTTTTTTTTTTTTGTTATGCGTAACATCAACTATCGAAAGTTTTGTTGGCTCGAAAACATCTAAAATTGGTATAAAATTAAAATATTTGGTAGCAAATAAACTTTTTTGTTGAAAATTCATACATTTGGTTGATAATTGAACTATTTCTTCAAGTTTAATTTTAAAAATGAAATAACTTGCAATTCCATACTTTTCCGATTCAACAATTTCCAATATTATTGACGCAGCATCTTTCTTCAGCAGTTTCTTTCGATAATGATCATCTCCAATTGATAACCTTTCATTATTACGTGATGAAGGCCTCTTACAATCTTTACAATTACACAAAACATGGCTCAAACATCAATTTCCTCATATAATTTAAAAAATATTTTTTTTAAAGTTTAGAAAAATCGGCCAACATTTTCAATAATGAAGATAATCTTAAAGTTTAAAAAATTATGATAACTCCCCATAGAGACTCAACGGATTAACCGATTTTCTTCTATCTTTTTTAATCACCTCGTCATTCTGTAATGAACCTAATGCAGCGCATTAAAATTGAATGCCTTAATATTTCAATAATTTGAATTTCTAGCAACCGACTCCAATTCTCGAACAAAAGGAAGGTTGAGTGAGGCATGACGGCACTCAATTTAAATCCTGGGCTCGATCTTGGGTTTGCGCGGTTGAAAGTATCGTCGAAAAAATAGCACTTTGGGACCTTCCACTGTTTGAACGAGTAATGTGGCATAACGTTATTTCATAACCCACGGGTACACTCACGGCGTGTACATTCAGGCGCATAAAATGCTTCATATTTTCATTTCATTAGGGAAAAACAAAAACAAGACCATTTTTCGAAAAACTCCTCTTTGAGGGATTCTTTTTAGCGAATTAGATTATGTAGTTAAAATATGACATCGAACAATGCATAATTGTACGAGAAAAGTTGTCATTAGTAATACATGGACTAAAAATCAAGCCCGAGGAAGTGCCTTAAAGGCAAGTATGCTAACAACTAGATCACAGCGTCAGTTTTTATTAGGTAACTATTCTACAGCGAATACCAAAGATTTCAAATTGACAAATAAAACGGAATGGTTTTAACTTTTCAATGAGTGACATGAAGTATACTTAAATTTATTCCTTGTCTCTCAAAATACTTTTTTTATCTTCCATAATGTTTTTATCTGAAATTTAATGTTTTGTCTTCAATTATTCTGCAATGCGGATATGTAAAATTATTCAATTTTTCCTAATAAAGGTTCAGCTTCGTATGTCAGTATGAAGTTACATATATAGCCTCAAACTAGAATAAATTCCTGAGATTTTGAGCCTGAAACAAATCCTATAGTTTTAAAAACGATCAGTTGTAGCAATCAGCGTACGTGTTGAATTTTTTCTTTAAACATAAAATATACGCACTTCTAGTTAATTCTGTAGAATGTGTAATTGTGCATAATGACAATAGATTATATTTTTAGGTTTAAATATTACCCCTCACAGGAAATAATCAACAATTAGTACTGGACCGATGGCGCCGGCCATCAGGAGTTAGAGAGAAGGATAACTGAAAAAGTCGACCTGTCCTTTTTTATGGACGGCTATTGGTTCTACTCATATTCCATCTTCTTTAGTTATAATAGGGTCGATTGACCATCCTTAGAAAACGACAGGTCAACTCTCGATTTTTCTTCTTCCTCAACTCCCTATCGGAGAGCGGCAGCTGTGCAGTACTATATATCGATGCTGGAAACCAATAATTGTCGAATCAATTAAATTGAATTTGACAATAACACAATTTTATACCTTTTTATCTGCTTTTCATAATAAATATCTTTTAAATTCAGTACCTTTTGATGATTTTTATTTTCTTGAAATATTCGCAGTACTTCTTCTTGACTCTGCTGAGTCACAAGGACACTTTCAGCAGAGGTAATGCAGCCGCTACAGGCCAAGCAATCAGCAAGAGTAATTTCTACTTTTTGCAGTTGTTTAGAATCACCTTTCTGTCGAAAAACATGTAAATATTAAGACCGGCATAGGTTGTTAAAGAGGCTGATATTTTTAACACTGTAAAATAGTATTTGATTATGCAGGCCGTTTATTATGAAAAAATTTAAAGGTGGCTGCGGAACTACAATCTCATTAGGACTATCACTGATCTAGAAGAAATGCGCGCTTACTACACATTTCTTATTTTGATTATCCAATTTTTAAATTAAAATATATGTTTCAATGTAAAGTACTTCTTCTTCTTCTTCTTTATTCACAAGGTGGCCCTTAAGGGTTTACCAGAACTTAATTTCTTACATGACCATCTACAAAGTTTATAATATCTTATCCTTTCTATCTACTTCAGCCTTAGTTCTAAATTATTCTAGCGCAATTTTACTGTCGGAAGAATGAGCGAGCGACCAAGTGAGAACGAGCCATCTTAATGTGCTTATACTACTACATAATAATAACTTCTTACAGACATTTTCGCTTCTAATCTAGGCGACTTCAGTTTCCTTTTCCCTTCACTTCTATCTTAATCTCATTTTACCATCTCTCCACTTTCATTCTTTTTCATTCGCCCCTCTGGTCCCCTCCAGCTCCTTCATTCTATTCTCACCCATTCGATCCTCCCCTAGAATCTTTACCATATGCTCTTGCCAGCTTCCCTTATCCTTCATTTCCCTTCTACATCCATTCCTCACATGCTTCCATGTTTCCTTCTCCCATTCACATATTCTGTACTTTCTGCTCTCTTCCTTTTCACAACAAATCCCTTTCCTTACCTCGTTTCATAATTGATGTGCACATGATACACGGTAGCCTATAAGGCTTTAAGATATTTAAAAATATTCCAATGGACCTTTATAAATTTATAACAGAGTCAAATATTTATTTTTTCAAAAAGTGTTTCTGATCAACCGAAAGAGCATGAAATTCCCTATTTCATATTGTAAAATAGATTTTTTTAAACTAAAACTAACAGATAGTGGACAACAATCCAAAGTAAAAAAATTTTGGCTTGAGTCATATTTACAATATTATAATTTTAGAAAAAATTATATTTTCAGGTCCCCAAATTAAAAACGTGAATCATAAAAAGCGTGGTTGTAAATATTAAACGATTGCAAAAAATAGGATCTATTACGAAGGTAAAGCTTCCGTATTTAAATGTGGTGCCCCACTAAGAAATAATTTTTTTATAATACGCTGTTACCCTCTAAATTAGCATATTTTAACAAAATAATGAACACATATTTTTTTATATAACATTTAACTTCGGTAAGACTTTAAAGTTGTGTGATATGTAAAACAGAAAATTGAAAAAGAAAAGCAACAATATTTTGGTATAAGAATTCTTTTTTCTTATGAAAAAATATGATGGGATCAAATATTTTAAATATTAAAAACTGAGAGATTCGGAGTGCCAAGGTATGCTCAAGGTTACTTCGAGGGTTACGTAAATACTGTCTAAAAAGAGTTGAATATAAAAAAAGTTAACAATAAAAATGTCACCCACAAAACAAAAACAAACATTTTTCTTTCATAATGTTTTAAGGTTGTTTCTTCCTAAAGATCATACTTGAGCGAAGCATTGAAAAATGCACTCAGAAAAAAGGAAAAATAATTTGTATGAAGAGCACCATTAGACTCTGAACAAATTTCAATCCTCTTACGAAAAATGTTAAAAACACTCCTGGAGTAGGTGGTCGCTGAACCCTTTCAGAGAAAACTTCCTTGAACGTCCCGGGCCGAGTCGGGTATGTAGGCGATCGTCTAACAAGTGAAGGCGGCGTCAATTGATTCGGTCAGGTTCGGAGGCCACCTGGCTAGTCTCAATCGCTTTTTCATCTAACGTGATAGCGAGTGGTGAAGGCAGTTCTTTAGATGGGGCCAAGGCTTCTGAGATCTCAGTCACCTCCTCATCCAATGTAATTGGTGACTGGAATCTTTCTGGTGATGTCAATGCCTCGGCAGCCCGAAGAGTCTCCTCAGTCAGACAAAGCTTCTCTTCCAGGGAAAGGCCTCCAAAATCAGGTAGCTTTATAATTCACTGGATCTCGGCGATCGGGAGGGAAGACCAGTGAATCGATTTGTCGTTCTGGTTCTCCGCACTTGTGGAGGATCCGTTGATGAATTGAGTCCCGGCTGCAGAGCGGTTTAACAAAATCTCGTGACTTGGGATGTAGCTTTCGTAGGTTAACACAGCCTTACGAGGATCAGGGATCGAGAGGGGACTGCCCTTCTACCCCGGGCGAGTGAAAGAGTATTACTGAATATGATCCGGTTTCTGTGAGATTATGGAATCTGGTGTCGATGAGATATTTGTTCCATAAGATCTTAGTGAAATCGGATAAGCACGCTGCTCTGCCTAAGTCCTCTTTCATTGTTCACCCCTCCTCCGTTTTTCACTGCTCCTCTTATGGAGACTCGGTTTGTTCGTTTTCGCTACCTCAATCCACGATCAAGTATAACTCCGATGTGACGAAAACCTCGATCCTCATAAAAGGACCGTAGGTTAAAGTAAGAACCTCGATCCTCGTTAAACGACCGTAGGAAAAATAAGAACCTCGATCCTCGTGAACGGACCGTAAGATGAGAGGAGAACCACGATCCTCGTGAAAAAACAGTCGGATTAGATGAGAACCTCGATCTTCATGGAAGGACCGTAGGATAGTAAGCGAAAACCTCGATCCTCATGGAAGGACTGTAGGATAGTAAGCGAGAACCTCGATCCTCATGAAAGGACCGTAGGATAGTAAGCAAGAAACTCGATCCTCATGAAAAGACCATAGGATAGTAGTCGAGCAGTATTCTAAAATAATAGAAAAAGGAACCTCGATCCTCGTAAAAGAACAGCAGGGTAAGAAAGGAGAGAATAGACCGAAGTAAAATCGGAAAGCAGATTAAACTGATAGAAGTTTTGAGTTGAAGAAATAAGGTAAAAAGAGGCTAAGCTGATTAAAAAGTTACCCACGATCACTTATTACCATCTCCTGTCGTGGACCGGTATAATCATCCGGGGAGGGGTCCTCTACGCCTTCCTCAGTGTGGCGATCACCAGAGAAATAGCTAATTCAGTAAAAACACTAAAACACTCACTTGAGTTTAAAATCCTTTATTAGTTGTCTAAAGGTGATCATAGTTTATCCCGCTATGGGCTACTGTCTCGCATCGCAAAAGAGAAAAAGAAACAAAGAGAAAAAAGAACAAAGAGATATCACTACGGCTCTACATTCAAAATTTAACAGAACTGCTGCGTAGTTCGTAACGTAAGAGGAACTCTGATCTTTACTTACTTACGGGCCGATTCCAACTGACTCGCGAGTCTGCCGCTGTTGCTCGTTATGTGGATGGCGTTCGAGCGGTGGTCAGACTTTTTACTAATAATAGTTTGTATTTTCGCCACTAGTGGCGTTTATGGCTGGCGGCAAATATTTAAACACAAATAACGCCCATTGTGACTTTTAGATGTCGGCTAAAAACCCAAAATGCCTTTTAGCGGACGTCACGTGCAATTACGTACCAAATCATCTACAGTTTGAAGACTCTCAGCATAGCAGTAACCTTTGATATAGACCAAAAGGAAAGTCATATGGGTTCAAATCCTACTGGGTATCCTAGACCGATAACTCGGGCATCATAAACTTTATGTATTGTCTTGAAGCCCTTCTAGGTCCGGTGTTGCTAGAAATATTTAAAAATTTGGAAATATTTCCAAAAATTTATTAAATATTTCTTGATTTCTTCTAAACTTGTAAAAGTTTAAAGTGTTAAAAAAAATGTTAAGAAATAAATATTTATTTTGAATTTTTATGTTATATTATTATGAATATTATTTTATATTCTTTTCAGTATTGAAAACAAGTTTAAAATTGTTGGATTTCAGTTAGTAGACGGAAAAAAATCCGGGTGCAGGGGGGTACCAAGTACCCTGGAATCAATGTCGTCCGCGTGGACTTGGACCTGTATCAGTCCGAAAATGGAACTGCGGCAGTTCAATTTTCTTGGTACCAGCTAGATTCGGTTAGAAAACGCCTGACGTACCAGTATTGAGAGAACATTGCTTCTGCGGATGCGGGACTAGAGCAATCCCACAGAAAGATCGCGTCCCGTCCTTTACGTTCCGGCTTTACGTCAAAATATTATTGTTTTATTTATTTCTAGACAATGCTTCAGCTTAAAAAAAGTTTTTTTATTTAAAGAACGTATATTATGTTTTTAAAAGTGATATAAAAAATGTTACGTAGCCGCGCGGAGAGAAGGCGGTCAAAAAGAAATGTCACAGGCTTAAATGGGGGGGGGGGGGGGGGGAAAGGGCGAAAATAATTTTACGTAATATGGGAACGTCCCCTATTCTTAACATTTTTCTGGTGAAACAAACTAATGATAATTGTTACAAGGGCAACAGTGCATTTAGCATTGCATTTAGAACTAGAAATATAATCAAATATTCGTGGAATTCACGCTCAACTAACAGTTGTACAAGTAGTACTTATACTTGATGAATTATAATATCTTTTTGTCAATAAATTTACACATTTAGCGTTGGCAAGATTTAAAATCCTCGCGTTATCTAACAGCAAAGTTGTGATATTTTCCAAAAAAATGTTTCATTTGCTTCAAAATAAAGCAAACAACATTATCCTTATATCATACTTGCTATTTTAGGGCTGCGAGTCAACCCTTTTATATCTAGGGATATTTTCTCCATAACGAAATTACCTAACACTTGGCAACAATACAATGCGCTAGCGAAAACCCGCTATTACGTTCCCAAATCGTCTCCATGTAGATACAGCTTCAATAACTTTATCCATCTTTGTACCATATAAATCAAAGCAAAAGAAAGGTAACCCCAAACTACTTAACAATTAAGTTACATGCCTTTAAATTTAGACTAACAGAATCGAGTTTTTGGGCTTCTGTGGGTGCATAGTGCAATTAAACCCGTCACCTCGTCGGAATAGAGACATTAAAGCTGGTAACTCAATATTTTTCACTTTATTGAACATACATGTATTTTCAATAAAATTATTAGAATTAGGTTTATTAGAAAACTTTTGTTCTGTATACAAATAGCAATTTTTCATTGCAATAGTTTTGACAGACATGTCACGTACCGAGCAAATAGGCAAGGGTAAAATGGAAATTTGGAAAGAGAGAAACCAGAGTGCTGAAATTGTCAGGGTGGTAAGGCTTGACAGTTTATTTTTGTTTGTGGGTATGTTGTCACTTGTCAGTTCGATGGGAACTGTGTTAATATGAAATGTTTAAATGAATGATGTAGGGAAAGTTTGATAGATTTATTACAGATCAGAATAGATACAGAGTTGACAGTTACAATAAAATAAATTTACTTTTACCTTTCTAAGAGAAAAGGCGAGAGTTGTTTTGTCGGTTGGATCTCCGTTGTTATCTTAGGGCAACGACGAAACCCTACCGGATGTTTGTGTTGTGAAACTATGCAAAAACACGTTTCACTAGTTGTAGTGCGATACAAGACTCTAAAACAGCTGCCCAATCCACACTTGAGTTCTTATCACGAACGTTACACTCCGGACTTTATTTGAGAGATTCAATTAACGACGACCGAAAGGCTCCTCTGACGGGACATAGTCCCAGACTCGAACACGGTAACTATTTTGAGTTTGAACTTTAAAGTACGCGACTTTGGGGGTATTGAAAGGGGGTATATATAGTCCTTCATCCCCATGTTAAGAGGTAGGTTTATAGTTACGAGCACATTCCTGATTATTTTTGAAAAGGCACGTTCCGGATTAGTTTTCGCGAGGCACGTACGTTCATAGAATTGCACTTCGCTTGAAGATTATTTATATTCCGTCTATTAATACTTTCGGTGGTCCGTTGAGTCTTTCTCGATCAGTTACATGTTATTTGATACTCGCTAGCCTCGCTGTGGCATACGATGACTGATAGCTACCACTGGCCTTTCACTAGCGCAACGTAATGCGTGTTTTACAGATGTGTGAGTGAACATATGCATGTTAAACTGTAGATATCCTCCGAGTCTTTACCCTAGCGTGGTATTGCATTGCTTATTACCTTGAGTTATCTACCTTATCATCAGCGGATGAGTTAGCACCAGATGATCAAGAAGGTCCTGAGATCAATATTTTTTCACGCATATTTAAAAATAAAATTATATATAACGCGGAAAATTTGTTCGGAAAATTTTAATAAATATTAAAGGGCCATTTGTAACAAAGCACAGAGTTAGGGAAAGAAAATAATTTATTTATGCAAATAAGAAATATCGACCGACTCATTTAGGCTGTACGGCAGAGGTTTGACTTCTATCTTTCTCAGTCGTTAATCATGCAATCTGTATTACATTGTCTACTCCCTGCGATAGTGCTTCTCTGACACAGCTGATAAATATGTCAGACCAAATTTGTTTATTTGCATTTCAAGTGTACATCTTCGTTTTTGCATTATTTGCATACAATGTTTGCGAGCGATTTTTCTTGTTTTGCCCCAATCTGATATATACATACATATATATATATATATATAAACCCCATAACTAGCCCATTGGCAACATTAAAAATTGAGTAGAGATACCTCATTTCGTGTCTTATATTTAACGTGCAAAATTTTCAACACGATATCTCATTCCGTGTGGACGTAAGTTAGGAAAGAAAAGTACCGACATAGCTTCCAGTTTTATATTCTTTGTAATTTTTTTGTTTAATTCCCAATGGAACAAAGCAGAGACATGCGCTTTATTGCCTCTTCATTCATTTCACAAACTTTCAGGGCGATACCTCATTTCGTTTAGACGTAAGTTGGAAAATACAAATCGAGGACCAGCTTTGGTCACGTGATCATCTCACAGTATGTATATGTACATACTTTTTTCTGAGCCATTACGCGACAGCCATTCAATGCGAAAACATATAATGTTTTATATAAAAGATATACAATGGTTTTGTATGTCAAATTAAAAATCACATACAATTATGTTCAGAAAATTTCTTTACCGACTGATGGACAATTGACGTTTCTCTTGTCAATTTGCAAGCACAAAGTTTATCCACGCGCGTGACTGTCAATTTACACGCAGTGTGGTTTTTTAAAGTGGGGCTCGTTTTTTTACCCAAGTCTCGTTTATTCACGCAGACCTTTGTAAATTCATTACGTAATATATGGGTCAATTAGTTTTAAACATAGTACGATGTAAAATAACACATAATTTTCTTTACTGTGAACGGTTACACACGTGTTCACACTTCATACAATGGATTTCCACGATCAATTCGTGCATCTCAGCGCGTTGGGTAACTCTCGGCAGCTTTCGCCATGTCCAACTTAGCTATTCGTTGGACTAGCCGGCCCATTTGTGCAGTCCACACGACTCAGACGTGTGGCGAAAGTTGAGAGAAGTTTGATCAACACTACTCATGACTGTGTGAAACTTCGCGTGGGCGAAACGAATGGTTACTGTCGAAAAACAAATGCGTCGTTTCAATACTAACCTCAGTCGTCTATTTAATTTTTTTGCACCCAAACGACTGAGTCGTGTATCATAAAGTAACTATGAGCCAAGGATTTGCTTTATGTAGAAAAAATTTAAAAACTCAGTTCATAAAGTGGGATCAATTTAAAAACAATTTGTTAAATTTTTATATTAGGAATTAAACCAATTTTCTCTCTTTTCTGCAAAATTTCCAACTCTGTAGGACATAATTTTTAGCAATTCTGGGTAAAAAGTCCTAAAACTTCAGGTTTGCTCAGAACAACGTCTCGAAGCATTACATATTACATACATTTTTCCTCACGTCAGCCTAAGCTTGTATGTACTTACATAGCAACGCTATGATGAGCATTTTCCTGAAGGCTGTCATTATTTTTACTCACATTATACATATGAAACACATCTCCATGCAAAAGATGAATTCGGTACACCTGACACTTTTTGCGTTAGGCGTGGTAACGCACGGAGAGCACTTTGTCAGTGGCATCAAAAACCAAATGCAGATGTTAGACAAATTTTTAAATAGTCTACATTACAAAATTGATATTTGCACAGAATATATCGGTGCTCACTTTGTCAACATCTAACAAATAAAAGAAATAATATAAAGGCACTTAGTTAAATTGTATATGCATGAATGTGGATATAAACTCATTGAAAACCTCAATCAATTCTCCTAAAAAAAATCGTCTTAGTAAATTATTTACATGCCATTAAAAATGGTAACCGATTAGTTTTAGCAACTTCCATTAAAACACCCGCATTACACGTTCAAATTATGTTAATATTACTACATTGTGCATTATTGAATAACGTATTTAATCCATAAATTGTGACAATGTTTCCATATGCTCGAAAAACACATAATTCTTAAAGTTTTGAGAGTGATAAAGTTTTAAGAACACTTTTACAATTCTAAAAACAACTTTAAAAAAATTATGTTTTTCGAAAATATGGAAACATTATCAGAATTTATAATTGAAATAATCCAAAACTACACAATGCGGTAAGTTTAGTCATATAATTTAAACTTGTAATATATTGGAATAACACGCAAACCTGTAAGAAACCATGTGAGTTTGAAATTCAATATATAAAATTATCTGTTACAGTCCGGATAAGGCTGTTGTTACCCCGAAAAATTCGTCGATAATGTACGGAAATACGCTGAATTTAAAAGGACAATGACTACTAATTCTTACTTCATTTAAAAATATTATGACAGTACATTCTATGCAAATTCATTCTTACTTTTATTTACATGAAACTGACCTCATTTATCTCCACGTAACCATCTTCTTGAATTTTTATTTTTGCTCCTGTATTAGTATGAGATTTCTGTACCTGGACTGGTTTTATACACTCCTAAAAATATAATTATAATATATAATATTTCTACAATTATGTCGATAATCTGGTCATAAAAAGACCAAAAATTGGGCTCAATCAATCTGGCCAAGTGAAATATCGGAAAGAAGGTAAAAAAGAAAGAAATATTTTATGATATTCTAGAGATTTCATTTCACCTCTGCAAAATAAAAAAATATGTCTTTTTAATAGTTTTTATATCTGAAATAAGTAATGGATGGTTACAGACTCAGTGCGCCATAAACGGGACGCCAGAAAATGTGCGCCATCAGAGGGTTAAGTATCGCTTTAAGTGTTATTGTAATAAAATAACTACAGAATTTAACACAAAGTGTAATCAGATTATATAAGTTTCACTTTAGGAGTTTAAGTGTTTTTTTAGTAAGATAACTGTAGAGTTTAAAAGAAAATGTGATATACGCGTTTAAGTATCGCTTCATGTTCAAATGCATCTGCAAGTTAAAATTACGGATAATTTGCATAGCAGATAAGGTATTTCCAGACAAAGTAGCTGAAGTTGTAAATAAGCGTAACTGCGTATTTTCACTGAAATCGATAAGAATACATCTTTCTTTTCATAAAATCCAAAAATATAGTATGTTTTATGTAGACAGCCGCTTTTTGTTGTTTAAAACTGGATCAAGCATAAGTGTGGTACGTTATACTTTGTTTTTACTCCCAGACTAGAGTAGGCTACTCTGCAGATACGCTCGTTTTCATTTGCACGGCAGCATATGCAAAAAGTAGTAAGTAACAACCCTCATTTGTGTTTGAAATTCGCACCAGAGCGATTGATCAAAGCTTTAGAATGTAACTCAGTGTATTTTAGGAGCAGTGTAGTGCGCAGTGATCGGTCTAAAAGTGCAATAATTCTTAGTTTAAATAATATTTTTCTCTGAATAAGGATATGTATATTCACCAGTAACGATTCTCAAGAAAGGATACTCCACTATTGAAGATTAAGACATTTGTGATTTATTTAATGTGACACATGAATAATTTAAATACATACAACTAACGGCGAGAAAAATCGATTCCTCTGGCTTTGACGTGGAAAAACCGAGCGAAGCAATAATAGTAGTTTAGTGAGTGAATGATCATTTTAAAAATTAAAGTATTGCACATTAATGAGCCTGAAACCAGTACACCAGAAAATTTTTGTGTATCTTACGGACCTAAAAATCTCATAAATGGTAAGGAAATTTCACTGGCTTTAATGAAGGTGAACTTTAGATCACAGTTTTGATTTAAAAAAATAATAGGAAAAACCTGAAAAAAATTTGTTAACGTACTTGGAATATTTCACAACCAATTGCCGTTCGAAATTTATCAAAATTTAAAAAATTGTTTTTTTTCACATAAATATAAAACCATATTATTTTTAGTTCTGATTAAGATAATTAAATGATTTAAATTTAAGGAAGTTATTCAAACCATCTGTAATTATTTGCAATTTTCAAAAAGGTAATTTTCAAAACTGAAGTTCATTAAAGAAATACTTGCGGACAACTATGAATCAAGATCGCTTGTCAAAGTCGGCAAAAATTTCATCTGAACGTGCAATTTCAGAAAATTTGGAGATTACCAAACTTACTTAAAAAATTCGACGAACCACAAACAAGACTTACATCTTTCCTTTAAGATATAATATATGTTTTTATACTTTATATTTGTTAGTTTCATTTTTGTTTATTATTGTTCTTAATTGCAAAGATGAAGCATCCTACCCGCGCGAGTTATCGATGGCCTGGATTGATTACCGGAATAAAGAGAGCATAGAGAGATTGATGCCACTTTTAAAAACCGGATTTACTATCTCATCTGGAAAAAATCGCGTGACAACTAGAAACGTCACCTTCTAGAGAGGTGTCTGTCAGGGCGACACCATGAGCCCATTCCTTTTTTGCATAACATTATTGCCACCATCTCTAGCACTTCGCCATTCCCAGGGGTACCTTTGCGGCAAACATGCAAATCGAAAGCGCAAGGTCACTCATGCATTTTACATATATGATATATGATGAAATAGGAATGGAATTTGGGTTACGTAAATTGGCCAAAGTTTATTTGAAGCGAGAAAAACTTAATGGCATCTCTGAAGATCCTGAGGCCGTCGATAGAAGCGCTCTACGGCACCTTTGCGCTGGAGAGACTTATACATACCTGGGCGTGCCACAGAGCCGCATTCAGGATGTGACATCTATAAAGGA
>JAAAKG020072899.1:0-17211 GCA_010014905.2 Druon quercuslanigerum
CACGCGCGCGATTTTTTTTACATAATTTTCAAATGAAAATATAAATTAATATTACTGCAAAAATTCTTTATTTGATAGTATATATATTATCTAAAAAAAAAGAAAAACTTAAGAACAATATTTTTGATAATTGATAAAACTTGATGTCTTAAGGTATTTTAGTCAAAAATCAGGCTGCTAAAAAAAGGTAATATTATAATAAAAGATGGCTTATTTTTTCAGGAGATCTTATTTTTAGCAAGAGAACTACCTCAACTTTAGAATTATTAAATTATAAGTTCTGTGCAATATAATATATAGAATAAAATTATTGGATTTAAAACTAAAATATTTTTTGTTTAAACTCACTGATTTTCTGTGAAAAACATGATGATAACCTAAAACTGTTTGCATTTTTTTATCTCCTTTGAAATCCAATTATTTGTTTTTAAAAGTACCGATTTACGTTTTAAAATCCCAAGAAAAACAAAAATTGTTCACAAATTAGGAATTCAATGACTGAATGATAAATAATCTAAAGAATTATGAAAATCTGAAAAATTTTACAATTTTTGTAATCAGGAATATTTTATTTTTTTGGTCTAAAAAGGGAAATTTCCATTGAAATCTATATCGATATTTCCTGTGAAAACCGCTGGCTTCACCTAAAATTGTACATAATCTTTTATTAAATATAAATTATTTAATTAAAAGTATCAAAAAATGTTGAAAGATTCTAAATCTGAATAAAATTATAATAATGTTTGTTTGAAAATGTCAAATTGTGGTGGAAAACGCTGTAAGTTGAAAATAATGGTCAATGTTCTTTGTAATCGAATTATTTTATATTAAAAATACCAATTTTCGATACAAAATTCCAATGTAACCTACAATTTTTAGGAAAATATGATTCTTCTTTTTAATGATTTTTCAATACAAATGTCGGTTTCCGACTAAAACACAAACACAATTGGCTTTAAATTTTTCCTACAACTTCGAAAAAATTATGCAAAATTAAAGCAGTTTCGATTGAAAACAATATTTAAAATTTTTTTTAAATCTGTCTGAATATTCTCTTTAAATAAGCACAACAATTTTATAAGCATATGTATATATTTCGCAATATTATAAAAAATTTATAATTTTAATGTTCTATTTTATCAATAATATTTAGAAATCAGTAACGTCTAGAAAATTTTATCATTCTCAAAAGATTAGGTCAAAAATTTAAGAACAGAATTGTATCCTTTATTGTTAAAGAATCATTTCCAATTTAAACTTTCTCTTTTGTCAATAAATTTTTAGAAATGAAATTCTTATTTTGGGAATTACTTTATACAAAATTGGAGAAAATCCAGAAGAGCAATCTGAATACTGCTATTTGAAGCAATTTCCACGCAGTATGCAACCAATCAGGTAGTCAACAATATAGAGTGTGAGATTTTTGATAATTACGTGCCACCTATTTTTTGTTTTAAATGGAGAGAGAAAAATAATGTACCCAAATTCAACCAATTAAATAATGTTATTATGATCATCGTGTTTCTAGGTTCTGTAACGGGAATTGTCTGTTAATGAAATCAACTGAAACAGCCTATTATTGGGCGCTTTAATAACTTAATTAAACGCCTTTACTGTTATTCATTTAAAAAATATATATTAACTGAAATTTTTGTTAATAGTATGCTACTACTAATGTACTTCTTTGAATAAAATTGATATAAAAACAGGCTTTATAAAGTGTTTCAAGAACAAGACCCGAAAACAGGTTTTAGCTAGATTCCATCGTTCAGTTTTCTAGTCACTTTTACGTCATCTGTGTGCTCGTAATTAAGTTTTAAAGATGGAGAGTAACTTTCGTTTTCTTTACGAAGTAACTGTACTTGATGCTTTTTATGAAAAACATTTGAAACTGAAAGTGTTTTCTGCATTGTGCGAGCATTTTCCCAAGAAAAAGATTGACAATTCATAACGCAACAGTGAATTGTTAGAGCATTGTTAAGAATTGTCTCAGAAACATAACAAACAATAAAATAATACAATTCTGTTCTCAGGTGATTTTTTGAGAAATTTCGAATTAATATATTTTCTTTGTTAAAATTATTGAAAGCTGCACATCTTTAAAATGCAATGCTGGAAATTTTAATTCAACATTTTTTTAGTTAAATGATTTAAAGTCGAAGTACTCCAGATGAAATGTTGAATAATAAGTAATTTTTATTTCACACTCTTGAAAGTTTTCAAATAAGGCATATAACATTTGCAATCATATTTATTTATTTAGAATTAACAAATTCTATTTAAACATGTGTTTTGAAAATAGTCACAAATAAATAACAAAATTAATTAAATAAATTGGAAAAGTTTCAATTTCGGCAATTCAGAAATTAAATAATAGTAACTTCCAAGAGTTCAAAATCAATTAATTTTAAATTTGACGTATTGAAAATGAATAGGCTGTTAATTTGAAACGTATGAAAAGTTGACAACAGAGTTCTAAATAAATTTTTTTCAATGAACAAGTTTAGATTGAATGGCTTAAATAAAAAAACTGTATTTAAAGGGATTAAAAATTGTAGAATTTTATTATTTAAATAGTACATAAACTTAAAATTTATAACCAATGTATTTTTTAGCTTATTAAAAAATTGACGATAAATTCAAAGGCAACAATAAAACGGCAATTTTTTAAATTGTAAAATGCCCCTTATAATTTTTTTCTAATTTTTATCTTAACCTGGACTCATATAAAAGAGGCATTCTGCAAGATAATACCATTTTTATAGCCAGACGATTTATTTAGCATCGAATTTTCAAAATTCACAATTCTGAACCATTTTTGGTTATGTTGGCTGCTTACACCTGAAGACGGGTTTTTAAGTAAAAACTCAGTTGTAAATATTGAAAGAATATTTACAACTGATCTTATTATATATATAATTATTTATATATAAATATTCTTTCAATATTTACAAATGTTTTGCTATTTTAGGCTATGTTGATGAGTTTCACTTGAATTTTATATTTAAAACAAAGTTATTTAAATATAATTATTTTTGTATAAATTAATGTAATGTACAGGTTTCAATAATTTCGAACTCTGACAGTTTTTTTGTGTGAAAAATTGAGTTTTTTATTCAAAAGTTATTACATATGCAAAAAATATTCATAATTTTCCATAATTCGACGTTTCGTATTTTAAAACGAAAATAATTATAATTTTGACAAGATTTAGAATTGCTGAATCATTTTGGATTACGTTAGTGTTTTTCGTCGAAAATGGGTATTTTAAATTTAAAAAAATATATATTCTAGTGAAGATTCACAACCTTATCGACAATTTCAGGTTATGTTGTCGTTATAAACTAGAAGTTGGCATTTATACTAAAACGTCATTATAGCTTTCAAAAAAATATTACATTTTTTTGTACAGTTGTAGGTTCAGATGACCGTTTTTTAAATATATATTTAAAGAACATTAAAACATTTTTGAACAATTCAAGGTTATGTTAACATTTTTTGTGAAAAATCTTCTACTCAAACATAATTTTTTGATTGTTTTAGCGTTCTTCGTTGGAATTCATTGTATTTTTATTAGTTGAAAATGGAAAAAATTGAATTTTCCAGAGTTAAAAATAAAAAAAAATTAAAATGGAAGAAAGTTTAAAATTTAATTTTTTTAAATTCGACACTTAGAGAATTAAACTGTTGGAAAATTATCAAAATTGAAAATTCCATTTTGAACTGATAAAATCTTAAGGAAAAGGGAATTTCCTATTTAAAATAAGTAGGAAAATATAATGTTTGCATAATTTCAGATGAGGATTTAATAAATAAACATTTTAATCCATAAAAGAAAAATTTATAAAAGAACTAATTTTTCGAAAATGGGTTGTCAATGGCAAATAATGTTTTGGAAAATTAATAGTCATTTAATTGAATGTAACTAAAAAGTTTATTAAATTTAAAAAAACCTAACTTTCATTTATCCTTTTATTAAACAAAAAAAAAAGATAGCTAAAAAGAATATTATCAATTTTAAACAATTTTATATTACTTTATGTCTAGTGTTTTTCTTCTGAAATTACTATTGCATTGATAAAAAATAATTATATTTAAAAGAATATTTACAATTGGTGTACAATAACAGGGAATATTAGCGATTTTACCGGAAACATGTTATTTGAAACAAAAATCATTTTACTTTTACTTAAAAAAATAAATTAACAGGTTTGAAAAACTTTAGGTTGTGTTAGTGTTTTTGTCGTAAATTGGTATATTTGAACAAAAATCCAACGGATTCATTGTTTATATACTCTACCCAAATATTACGTATTAATTCTAAATTAATGACTTCAATTTTCATCAATTATCAAAAATATAGAATAATGAAAATGTAATAAGTTTGAAAAAAAACAGTTTCTGTAACACGAACATGGTTTCCTCGTTTCCTGGGTGCAGTTTGGATTAGCAAAGTAGGTTTCTCATGGCAGTGCAGTATTTTACCGGCCTAGGCCAATACATTCACTTTATTGTCCGCGGGAAATGCGCGCACATGCGAGTTCGTAACTTGGATCCACGCGCACTGTGCTGCGCGGCTCTTGTTTCCTTAAAGTAACCTCAAACATGAGACGTAATGTCATAAGAAAACTCGAAAACCATACTCGTATTACATAAAATATCGCGTGTAACGAGGCAGTAAAGTCTTTTTACGGTCTGGTGTGTTTGCAAAAACTCACGCTCGGCCGTAGAAGACTATTTTGTTGCCTCAGTGCACAATATACAATTTGTTTATTATTTCTCATACTTTTACATCATCATTTGGTTTTTTTGACCCACTCTAATGATTTTCATTTTGATATTTTTCAAGAAACCCATGAACTGTTCTAGTTTGATTGATTTCTATTTCAGGAAAAATAGTTTTTGCATATGTAACTGTCATTAATTTTTTTAAACGAGTTATTAAGTATCTAATGGCCGCTTCTTGTCCTTATTTAATAATTTCCCTTTTTCCAGGTACTTTACTTGACCATCTTCCTGACAAGCATCATTGGCTATCAATGTACCGAACTCCCGAAACCCGCTTACACCAGAACCATGCTGAAGGTATCAAGAAGTCTTCCAGGCGAGACTGAAGAACTTAAAGTACGGACCAGTGAAGGTAACTTGGCGACCTTGATTGTCAAGAGGCGAGAGAAGTCACCAGTTTTTGATGACCTTAAAAACTTGCAATCGTCGCAACGTTCTCAAGAGAGTATCAAAAGTAAGGAAGCGAAAGAAAATGCATCAAACTCCGCGACTCGTATTAATCTTAAGAACCAAGAGACTCCAAATGGGAGTAGAGACAGTCAAGCTGATGCCAGGCCACTCGAAATAGCTCAAATTCAGAGAATACGTTCTCAACTGGGCTATGAAGAAGGGGCAGAACTCAGAAGCTTAAACTTCAGTGACAAAAAAATTGCTGAAGATCGAAACCCGAATAATAATAGAGCTATTGATTATGGAAATTGGACACCTATATGGGAAAGTGGTAGGGCATTGAAGGTCCAAGACCCCACCATTAAAGAACATCCTAATTGGAAACCAGTTCCTTCAGAAACAAAAGTTACGAAAGATGATTTGGTGTTTGCTAGTAATTCTGAAAATAGAGATGAAAGAAAATTGGATACAACTGAAGAAGGTTCCGGAAAGCTGTTCGGTACTCAACCTGCCAATTATGCCTTTTTGCCACATGAGCCGCGACCTTTGACGAGGACCAATATTGGTGCTAATACAATGAAGAATCGCGAATCAAAGAATGTACCACCGGAAGTTACGGTGCGATCGGTGCTGAATGTTAAGTCAATACCGAAACGATCACCCATGACCTTGGATGCTGATGGTACTCCTGTCATTCATGGCACAAGAGTACCCGATGATCCAATTGATAAAATTCAAACTTGGCGTAATGCTAGAGTTATTAATAATAGGTTGATCCCTGAAGATGCCCTTTCGGTCACTGTGGACCCATCCACAATTTACTACTCTTCTGATAATCTTGTCGAAAGACAGAGGTTCGAACGGTTCTTCAAAGATGTCAATCGCAGGTATTTAATTTAATTTTTTTTTAATTTTTGGTATTTCACTAAGTAATAGATTCTAGCATGCATTATCTCCAGTCTGTATTTTTAAATATGTAATTTGGGAACCGTTAAAAAAATACTTCAAGATTTTAGGAACTGCTTGAACTGCCTTTTTGTACGAAGACAAGAAGTCACAAATGAAATAGTTTCAAAGAAATTCTAAAATATATTAACAAATTTCAAATTATCTATTGATAAGCCTATCTAAAGGTTTACAATTTATTTTTGAAAACTAAAACAATCGCATGAGAATATAAATAAATTAATCAAGTTTAATATAATTCCGTTATTAGTGAAAAGAGATATGCTAGGAAAACTGTAATAGAGAATTTTTTTTGTGAAAATTCAAACTACTTTGTTTAAAATATATTTGATTTATTGATGATGGAAGTATTTTGTTCCAGATTCGATTTTTTTTAGAGTTAGCTTTTAAGCTGAAAATTTAATTTCATTTTTGGTAAAAAATTGATCGTTTTTATTTAAAAATTAACCAACTTGATAGAAATTTAAATTGCTTTGTTAAAAATTTATTTTGGTGGTTAAAAATGTAACTATTTTATTCAAAATTTGTTCTTTTTTGTTTGGAAATTCATTTTTTAAACTGAAAATGTAACTATTTCATTTATTGGTAGAAAAATGATCCTTTTTAGTTGAAAATTCACTTACTACTTTTTTCATTGAAAATGAATAATTTTTGGTTAAAAATTCAAACTACTTGGTTTAAACTTGAACTAATAAAGAACTAGAAAAATTTGTTTAACGGAAAATTTAACGAGTTCATTGAACATTTATCTTTTTTGTTTAAAAATTCAATTAGTTGGTTGGAAGTCGAACTGCTCTATTGAACATTTATTTTATTGCTTGCAAAAGTAAATATTTTGTTGAAAATTCACTCTTGTTTGGTTAAAAATTAATTTTTTTAACTGATAATTTTATTATTCCATTGTTGATTGAAAATTAATCCTTTTTAGTAAAAAAATCAACAATTCTGTTAAATATTTATCCTAATCTTTTCCAGTCACTAAAATTCATTAATTTAGTTGATATACTTTGTTAAAAATAAATTATGTTAGTTGAAGATTCGTATTTTTAGTTGGAAATTCTATTATTTTCGTACAAAATTCAACTAGTTGGCTGAAAATTTAATTGTTTTCTTTCAAAAATTAATTATTTCGTTGGATCTGTTTTTTAATTAAACGGTTATATTAAAAATTTATTTATTTGAAAAAATGTAACTGTTTTGTTGGATATTCGTCATTTTGGATTAAAAATTCAACTATCTTCTATAAAATTTTGTCTTTTTAACTGCAAAATGTAATTCTTTGTTTGAAAGTTTTACTATTTGGTTAATATTTTATTTTAAATATTCATTTGAACATTCAAATCTGTAAGCGGGAAATTAAATTATATTATTGAAAATGTAATTATTTTGTTGAAAATTAAACTATTTGGTTGAAAAATGCAACTGTTTGGATAATCATTTTTTTTTAACTTATCTATTTGGTTTAAAAATTCTTTTTTTAGTGTCAATATTTCAAATGTTTTATTGAAAATTTAATTAATTTGTTGATAATTGAACTATTCAGTTAAAAAGTGATGGTTCTTTTTTGTCCCAAAATTCAACCTCTTTATGGAAAATTCGTTTTTTTTCTGGAAAAATCATCATTTTATTAGAAAATTCATCATTCTTGGTTCGAAAGTCAACTGTCTGTTAAAATTGGTTTGCTTGGCTTTAGCATTCTACTGTTTGGTTAAAAATGCAACTATTTGTGCTTAAAGTTGATTATTTTATTTTATTTTTTTGATAAGTTGACCATTTGGATGAAAATTCATCTTTAAAGGTTTTCCACTAATCGGTACAAAAAAATTTGTCTCTTTTGCTTGAAAAATCAAATATTTAATTTCAACCCATCTTTCTTGGTTTAAAATGCAACTATATTGTTAAAAATTATTTATTTCTCCTCCTTATTTTATTTTTATATATGTGTTAAAATATTATTTTTTTAGATTTTTTGTTTTATTTTGGGCATTTGTCAAATAAAATCGATGGAAAATTGAAACTCCTACACTTTGTTCCAATTTTTCATTTATGAGTTCAAGTACATGTTTTTTTAAACGATAAGGTAATTTCTGTGCCATCTGACTTTGCTACCTAATTAATCTCACAATGAGAATGGTGTCGGTTGTGCACACGAGAATAATATCTTATAAATGTACAAATGATACTATCAGGAAAACTTTTGCAGGTCAAGAACGACGTTCTTTATTATGTATATCATGTCGTTAATTTGTATTTGAGAATACCATATTCTCTTAATTAGTGTCAAACCTGAAGGTGTCTAAATAATTTAAAAAATACTAACAATTAACATGTTTCATACATATTTTGCAAATTTATTACCATTTCTTCGATGGTTTTTAGGTATGGAAGAAATTTTGACGACGAAGTCAGAAACGTATACTACGAGTGGGAACCTAAAAGTTACCAAAACGAAGGATTTCGCTCCGCCGTCTATGATACCAAAAACGAAAATTCAAGATCGAATATCCAAAAACGAATGCTGCATCCCGAAAGCATTACAACTTTTCCAAACTCGCCAGTCTACACTCCCGAAAGTCAAAAAATTGCACCCTTAGCTTTGAAACCGGGTGCCAGGGCTCCAGTTTTGCAATACGCTCATCCTGAATTGGGAGTACAGCCCGCGAAAATTTTGAAAAATGAAAAGCGACGTCCAGATAATTTCCCAGAAAATCAACATTCTTTCACAGAACAACGACAAAAAAAGAAGTACGTCTTGAATGATAAAAATATTGTCGATTCCTACACTCATAAGAATTACTACCCCAATCAGCACTTTTATGGATTAAAGAAACCAGATGCACCATTATGGATGAAAATTTCCGAAAATTTAAAAAATCAATTTTCCACTGGAGTTGAAAAGGTCTCACAACTGACAAGGCCTGTTTTTGATCCCTTGGTGGAAGCCACTCATAAGATTTCTCAAAATTTGGGGCTATCAAAAGGACAGGAAGCTCAAGAGAAAATAGGAACTGTTGCGTCTGGTTCTTCAATTTTGATTCCTGCTCTTGGCTTAGTCGCTTCAGGCGCTGCACTTGGAATTGGGGCTGTTGCTGTTGGTAGATATCTAGAGGTTGACGTCCTAAAGAGATCTAATGATGAAGGAGCAGAGACAGAAGAAACAAGAGCTCTAGATTCTATCCACGATGTTCCTGAATATATTCAAATTCATCCAGTTGATGGTAAAGTAGATTTTCATCAAAACGAGGCTCAAGCAAATCAAAAAAATAAAGCACAGAGTAGTTCCAGCAAGAGCAATTTCTTCTTGCTCCTACAAGAAACAGAACCTAAAGTTACTCCCCAAAATCAAGAATCAGTTTCTCTTACAGAGTCGCAAATTTCAAACCACAGGAGGAAAAGAAGTTCTAATTTGGATGTCTTCACAGCTGAATCTGATGAACTCAATTTTATAAGAAGCAAAAGATTCCAGCGGAAAGGTGCCGATGTCATAACTGAAATTGTAGAAATAGATGTTCCTGCTCGAGGAAATATTGACGTCACTGAACTTTTGATGCCGAAAAGTTCAGATGAAAGAAAAAGTGATGATAATTCTATTTTTTTGGTGGAGGATGGGTCAGTGCCATTGGGATTAGCAAAGGGAGAAATTGGAGAGGAAGTGGAAAATATGGAAGCGTTAGAGAAGATGGTGAAGGTTGTTGATGAAATTGTCAAAAAGTCTCATGAAGAAGGAGAAAAAGTAGTTAAAGAAGATGTTAGGTCTAGGAGAAGAAGAAGAAGCATGGAGAGTGATCAAGAATTGGAGGATGTTTTCCAAAATTTGGAAAATGCTGAAGTTGCTGAAATTGGTCATACCCCTGGTGATTGGACGAATACTCCATGTGCCAAGAGGCTGTTCTGCGATGCCATGATTCAAAGGGGACCAGATGCTTCTATGTTCATGGAAAAGAAAATGTCCTCACTTTTAGGCCTGTAAGTATTCCAACTTATCAATAGAAATAATTCCAATTTACATGCATTAAGAATGAAGAATCATAAGATCCTTATTTTGTTTAAATGCCGTCAAGTTCGTATAAAAGTTTACTTTCGTTGTATGACAGTGGGAATTTTTTTGGACAAATTACACATTTTCCATGTTTTCATTTTTAGTATAGATTGACAACTTTAAGTCATGTGTTCAATGTCGAAATTTTTAAGGGTTTTAGTACAAAACTGTTTGCAACTGTTTTCCTTTTATAAATTTTTTATGTAGAAAATAGCTTGCATTTTTAAAAATTTCAAAAATTAATTGTCTTTATTTTTTGTGAAAATCGGAATAGAAATAATGATTTTTCAATTTGAGAGTTGCCAAATTGTCAGATGGATTTCTACAGGGATTACATTTTCTACAACTCCACTGATTCCAATTCTAATATCAAATTTTCTGTGGCTGAAATCGTAAAAAAATGTTGTCAGAAAACATTTTTTTAATAAGTAACTATATTTAAAAATGATTTAATTATTTTCTAAATTGGAAATTTTTTAGAAATTGGTAAGAAGTGTAAGTAAGATAAAAATGCAATAATAAAAATATTTTTCGTAATTTTAAACGTTTTCATAACAAACCTTTTTTCTATCATAAAACATGACTGGCAATATCATTTCAATACTTGAAATTATAGAAAATTTTTTTTCCTAGAAACCTGATTTTTGTCACAACAGCTAACTTAAAAGAAAAATATGCATTGATAATACTGGTACTACATTTTTTAATTAATAATATAATAATTATTAATATAATACAATAATATACCTAATTAATAAGAACTTGACAAAATCGTATAATAAACATAGTATTGTTTAAAAAATTAAATATTTTATTATTCTTTATTCATAGAATATATAAATAATTAAAAATCGCAAAAATCTAAAAAATTTGTAATTGAATTGGAAAAATGGACTGTGACATGTTATTAAATGAAATAAATAATTATTGACGTAAATTTTAAAGGAAGAAATTTAATGATTTTTAATTTTAGACGCACTTACAGCTTTTAATTCAATAAAAAATTTAATTTCCTACCTCTTTTAGCAATAAGGAATGGAAAAATGTTATAAAGTTCAATATTTTTGTAGAAAATTCGTTTTTTTAAAGAAAAATTCAGTACTTTAGATTATATTGTTTTTTTTATTAATTGAAAAATCATTCTTGATTGGAAAATCTACTCTTTTTTGTTGAGAATTATTTTTTTTTGGTTAAGAATGCAACTACTTAGTTTAAAATAAAAAAACTTTGTCAAAAATTCTTTGTGTTTTTGGTGATGATTCCTAATTTTAGTACATAATTCTTATCATTGGTTAAAAATCTGTTTTTTAGATGCTGTATTATGTTAGGAATTCGTATATTTCGCTGAAATTTCGTATTTTTTGATAGAACATTTTCTTGATTGAAAACTCAACTTTCTGGCCGAAAATTCATTTGTGTGTAGATTATTCATGTATTTCGTTAAAAATTAATCCTTTTTGGTAGAAAATTATTCTTCTCGGTTAAAAATTTATATTTTCGGTTAAAAATTAATTTTTTTGGTTGAAAATTAATTTCTTTGGTTGAAAATTTAACTAATTTATTAAAAATTCGTTTTTCTTTCAGCTAAAAATTAATTTTCTACCTAAAAAGGTAACTATTATATTTTGAGAGAAAAAATCTATCTTCATTATTTTATTTGAAAATATAAATATTCCCCTTTCATGTTGTAGATTGATCTATTTTAATTCAAAATGCAAGTATTATAATGAACATTTTTTTGGTAGAATATTCATCTGTTTGGTTGAAAATTCAATTATTTGGACTGAAATTCATTTTTTTTTAAGATTGATCATTTTAGTTAAAAGTTTATGTCTTTAGTTATAAATTTAACAATTTTGTTTGAAAATTCTTTTGTTTGAAATTTATTTTTTCGTTAAAATTTGATATTTTCGGCTTGAAAACTCAATTGTTTTATAGAAAATGAGTCTTTTTGGCTTAAAAAATCAATATTTTTGATGCAAATTTTTCTTGAGATGTAAAGTTGTTTTTGTACCTGAAAGGCTAAAACTATAACTATTCTATTTAAAGTTGAAATTTTGTCTTTTTTATATAAATATTCAACTATTTAGTTCAAAACCTTTTTTCTTGTTGAAAAACTATTTTGTTGAAAATTACATTTTTTGTTAAAAAATTTTTTTATTAATAATTTATTTATTATATTTTCGGTTTAGAATTGTTATTTTTCGGTTAAAAATTCATGTATTTTTTGATTTTTTTTGGTGGGATTTCCATCTTTATGGCTGAAAATTCATATTTTTTGTTGAAGATTCATCATTTTTGTTAAAAAATTCATGTAATTAGTTGCAAATTTAACTGTTTTGTTGATAATTAATATTTTTTCATATTAATGTTACTATACCATTTTTGTTAGAATATTTATCTTTTTTTTTGTTAAAAATTTATTCATTTTGTTGAATTGAATGAATGAAAATTCAACTATTTTGTTAAAAATATATATATTTTGTTGAAAATTTGCATTTTTCGATAGAAAAATAATCTCATTAGTTAAAACATCATCTTTTATGTTAAAAATTGAAAAGTTGATTATTTTTTAGAAAATTCGTTTCTGTTTTTTTTTTAAATAATTGTTTATTCTATTTTTTATTCAAAACTTATCTTTTTTAAATTGAAAATTCATGTATTTTGTTTACAATTTTTTTATGGTAGGATATTCATGTTTATGCTAGAAAATTCAACTATTTGGTTAAAAATTCCTTTTCTTGATTAAAGAGCCATTATTTTGTTTAAAATATTAATAATTAATTTAGTTGTTGATTTAACAATTTTGTTTAAAATGAACTTTTTTGTTTAAAAAATATTTTTTGGTTTCGTAATAACTGTTTTGTTGAAAGTGCATCTTCTTGGTTTTAAAATCCAACATTTTGGATGAAGTTTATTTTTTTAATTGAACTCCTAGGTTCAAAGTTTTCTTATACCTGAAAGAACAATCATGTTATATATAAAACTGTAAGACTGATGCATTATCTATAAATTAAATCCGTCCTAATTTTCTTTAAAAGAAATCACTCTACAAATCTCTAAATCAGTAGTTTCATACAATAGCTCTTAATTAAAAAAATATATATGTGTTAAATATATTCAAGAGATTACGAAGAAAATAAGAATAAGAAAAAAAAATAATGAGAAGATTAGAATATTTAATACTAGATAATCGTATAAGTGATGGTGTAGAAGTTAAAATGAAAGTTGTTCAACTTCACTTTCTCTGTGATCCCCGGTATCCGTGATCGTGATAACCAGAATAATGAAATGGTAAAATTTGTCAAAAAATAGAGTTAAAAGTAATACGATGCACGTGTAGATTTGAGAAGCTACGGTTAAGAGTTTAACTAAATATACATATACATTGTATATATAGTTGCATTTGCTATAGGCAGATAACTTTCTTCTCGCTTTCGCTCGCACGATTTGACGTCCTACTGCCAGATTCAACTTTTACCTCTTAGCACAGTTTCACTGAATACGAGTGCGAATGAGAAAAACGATAGAAAGATAAGGAGAAAAGTTGTCATACTACTTCTATAAAGCTAGGAGTTTACATCAGGGTACATACACTCTCCTCACACATGAATGATAAATGTTTGAGTCGTGTGAAATCGAAACCTTGTTTTTCCCTATGAAGGTATACCTGTTTTATAGAAAATACCTCTCTGTTGTAATAACGTATCACTGAAAGTGGAATTACGCAATTTTTTTAAATCATCAATGAAATGTAAACAAACTTTTATTACTTATTTTATTTATTGAAAGCAGTGATGAGTAATTTTCATTTTAAAACGAACTAGTTCGGGCCGTCCCCTTTTTCTTGTTTTTTTTTTCGTTCAAAGGTGAATTAAATTAATAGAACGGAACAAGAAAAATCAACTGCTTTTAAAATATAATATTATATTTTTAGTTCGGAATTCATTCCGTTAGGTTAAAAATTGTAGTCTTTGTTTAAAATTTTTATTGTTCTGTTGAAAATGCAAATATTTTGTTAAAAAGTCATCATTTTTTATTAAAAATTTATCTGATTGGTTAAAAGTTGAGCGACTTTGTTAAAAATTCATTTTTGCTCAAAGATTCTTTGACTATTCCATTTCAAAATATTAATATTTTAAGTTAAAAGATCATTTTTTCAGTTCAACTATTTTGTTAAAAATTAATTTTATTTTAGATTCATCTCTTTTGTTGAAAATGTAACTATTTTGTAGAAACTTCGTTTTCTCTTGCTGCTTGAGAAATAGCTTTTTAAATTAAAGTCTCTGGTTGAAAATTTAAGTGTTCCCTTTTTAGTAGATTAATCTTTTATGATACAAAATCATCTTTTGAGTTGAACTATTTTATTGCAAGTCAATTTTTTTTAGATTCTTTACTTCAGTTGGAAATTTACTTTTTTTTTTGTAAAAAATGTAACTATTTTGTAGAAAATTCATTTTTTTGCTTGAGTATTAATTTTTTAAATTAACAATGTAACTATTCTATTTTCGATTGAAAATTGATATTTTTGATCGGAAAATGAAATTGCTTAGTAGAAGATTCAATTTTTTTTGTTAAAAATTAGTTTTTTTTTGTAGAAAAATAAAGTTTTTGGTTGAAAATTTAACTGTTTCATTGTTATCAAATTAATCTTACAGGATAGAAAATCACCTTTTGAGTTGAACTCTTTTTTTAAACTTAATTTTTTTGTAAGATTCTTCACTTCAGCTAAAAATCTTTCTCTCTTTTTTTAAATGTAACGATTTTGTTAACAATTCGCTCTTTTTGTTCAAGAATTAATTTTTTTTAACTCGCAATTTAATAATCCTACTTTGGGTTTAAAATTTAAATTTGTATTGAAAATTAAACTTTTCTGGTTGACGATTAATTTTTGTTGTTAAAATTTCGCCTTTTTGTTTGAACTCTTTTGTTGAAAATGAACTTTCTTGTTAAAAAATTTACATTTTTGATTCAAATTTAAATATCTGGTTAAGAACTAAACTATTTTTATGAAAATTTCAGTTTTTGATAAAAACTTAACTTTTTTTTTGAAAAATCAAATTTTTCTGGTTAAAAAATTCATCCTTTTTGTAAATAATTCATCCGCTTAGCTTTAAAATTCAACATTAAATTTTATTAAATTTCATTAATTTTCGCCTTTTTGTTTGAACTCTTTTGTTGAAAATGAACTTTCTTGTTAAAAAATTTATATTTTTGGTTTAAATTTAAGTATCTGGTTAAGGACTAAACTACTTTTATGAAGATTTAACTTTTTGATAAAAAGTTAACTTTTTTGTTGAAAATCAAATTTTTTTTGATAAAAAGTTAACTTTTTTGTTGAGAATCAAATTTTTTTGGATAAAAAATTCATCCTTTTTGTAAATAATTCATCCACTTAGCTTTAAAATTTAACAGCATTCTTGAAAATTCGATTTTTTGGTAGAAAATTGATCTTCTTGTTAGAAAATTCATCTTTATTCTTCAAAATTTAACTATTTGGTTAAAATTTAATTTTTCCTTAGTTAAAAATTCAACTACTTGATTGAAAGTTAAAATTGTTAGCTGAAAATTCTTATTTTATAAAGAGTTTTATATTTTTTTTGTTTAAAATTTAATTTTGTTGTTAAAAATGATTTTTAATATAAATTAATTTCATTATCTAATAATTTCACTATTCCTTCTTTTAGTCTTAGAAGAATGTATTCCTCCACTATTACCTTACTTTTGTGAAAAATTTTACCGAACCGGTTATATTTCCACTCCGAACGTAAACAATCAGGAGCGCATTAATAGTGTCCGCTAGATTTGACTGCTGGGTAAACAAAATTTTGAAAATAGTATTTTTAATGCCAAGACAAGGGTAACATACATATTTAACAGAAATGAGGACGAAACTTAAGTGTCAAAAGTTAAAATAAATGTGTTTCCTGTTACGTACTTAAGACGTCTGCAGGCCGTTGAGCATCTCGTTAAAAAAGAGCTTTCTCTTGAATAATATGGCCAAATATTAAATTACCTCCGTCTCTCCCTTGCTTACAACACGCAAAGACAGAAGTATCCAAAAAAATATAACTATTTTCACCAAAACACCGCACGTCAACACTTCAGGTGGGGCAGCATGCAATTCTGCGTAATCGCATATAACGCATGCAACTCAGTTTCATATCCAGAAGTATCAAGAACTTATTTTAAAAAATCATTTAATTTTATAAAAAATAAATTAATTGTCCACGAGGAACACAGTTCTCACAATTCTTACGTCAACACTTGACAGTTGTAGGTTGGGACTCCCGATCTCCGAAGTCAATCAAACATATCTTTCTACTCTAAAATTAGCAGAAACGATCCAATTTTGTTCCAATGACAGGTCCTATTTTTGGTTAGAAACAATCATACTCTCTCTCTCTCTCTCTCTCTCTCTCTCTCTCTTATCTGTCTATTCAATACTTCATCTTCTTCTTCTTTGTTTGTTATCTCACAAATCGCAGAGCCTATTGGCGAGAGCCAATGAAAGAGCCACTAATTCAGAAAACATTTGAATTTAAATTAAATATTAACAAGAAATCTTATAGTAAATAATTAATTTGAAACTGCAGTATAACATTTTTTAATAAAATGAATTGGTATTTTTTGCGCTTCTTGATAAAAATTGCTTCAATAACTTCGAGATACTATGTCGCGATATATATTCATGTGTCAGGTGGCGCTGACGTCAATGTTCCGTCGCCTTTAGTTAGCGTCAAAGACACACTACTGCTCAACGTGAGCTCGCCAACCTGCTTATTCGCGTGTGCCTCCTGCTTTGAGTGAACTGTCGGAAAGTCATGACGCAATTACATAGTAGGACGTTATGAGACAGCGCCCTACCGCACAGTGGGGCGAAATGAAAAAACGATGTTCAAAATAACCTGTAGGTCCCAATTCTTAATCGATTTTCATTTAATTTTTTTTAAAAAATTCAACTATGAATTCTTAAGAAAACTGTCGAGGCCGATTTTAAAATTTTTGTTTGTTTAAATTTTTATAGA
>JAAAKG020072910.1:0-17210 GCA_010014905.2 Druon quercuslanigerum
ATTTTACCGCGATTTCGCTGGGATCGGGTGCAAATTTTCAGATTAGCACCCGATCCCGGCAAAATCCTGCGGTTGTCTTTATGACAAATAGTTTAATTGTATATATATATATATATATATATATATTCTGATCAATTACGCGTCAAATGAGAATGATATCAAATAATTTAAACTACTCGTAAATTGAGATTTGTTCCATTTTTCGTTTTTCGATTAAAATGGTTGGGAGCCATAAGGGCTTACCCGTAACAATTTAAAAATTCACTTTTTTGGATTTGTTATTGTCTAATCTGTCCTACGTATAGTGCTTTTTTCAGAAAGAAAACAAATGGAATTTTACTATTTTTAATAAAATAAAAAATTTCCTCAAAGAGCTATCCTAATGCGTACTGGGTGAACAGTTTTTTAGTACTCCTAACAAATTTGCCGAATGATCATTTGCAATCACTAATGAAACGAATTTAGTTCATACGCGAAGAGCAAACATTTCAAACTGCTAATCATTTTGTATTATTTGGCCTATTTAAATTCAATTTCGTGTTAAATCGAAAATTTCATTAGCTAACAGAAAAAAATAGAAGCACTCATTTTAATTTCAAAATCTACGGAAAAAGAACAATAAGACCATGGGCCTCAAAAGAAGTAGAAGAAAGAGTCGACAAACCCTTCATCCGGAACGGTAAACTCTAAAATTCAATTATTCTGCAAAAGAACACTTCGACTTTATACCGTGTATCGACCTATCAGTCTCGAGAAAAGAACGAGAGATGAGGAGAAAGAAATTCCTTCATGATTAAGCTTGTTGTTGCTTGGTCACGTCTAAGAGGACATTAGAGAAGCGAGAAGGTCGTGATCACCTCTAGAGGGTTTTAAATTAATTTGGGTCGCCTACCCCCTATACCACCTACTCCAAATTATATTTTTTTTACTTTCTACCGGAAGGGAGATTACAGAGTCCGGGACTAGTTCTAACGGGTTTGGATAATTTTTCCTCTCAGATATTAGCAGGCACTGCCTCTGCATCACGTCAAAAGAATGTTTAAATTAGTTTTTTTGCCTTTATAAGTTTTAATCCCTTGCATCAGCGCCTCGAGAATATAAGTTACTTTTTTCATTTTTAATAAAAATCGGATTAAAATTGTGTACTGGTGTACGAAATAACAGCATAAAATTGGATTTATGAGTATAATTAGACTTTTTAAAAATAAATCTTATTGAAGCCGTCATTATTTGCAATTTTTTATTTGTGAAAACACATTTCAAATATGTTAATGCTTAAACAAAGTGAGGAGAGAATAATTAACAAAATCGATTTCCGGAAGAATGCACATAGTTAGTTTGTGAATTTAATTAGACTTTGCTATTTGGAAACACGAATTTCTCTTGCCTTTGCCTTTAAATTGATTATCTCTTCGTTTGTATGTTATGTTTTCCTTTAAAAGGTATTTCTCTCTTATAGTTTTATTTATCAGTGAAAAGATCCAAAGTACGCAAAATAGATTGTTACTTTTTTCGAACTCAAAATTCCTTCACTTCCAGACTCGGGGTTCTTTCGAATGACGAAGAAAATTATTCTGAATTTTGGATTTTGGTCGATCTCTTCTTTAAAGAAAGAATCGCAACCTTTTGTGATACCAAAAAAAGTATTTTTAGTGTAAAAATAAAAATTCCGAAATTTTCAAAATAGTTGACCCAAAAAAGATTAACAAAAATGGTAGTTTCTACTGTTTTCCACAAAAGAGAACCCAAATTCCTTTTAAAAATCTTGTCAATAGTTACAAAGCTACTGCTGTTATTAAACATAAAAAATGTTTAAAAACCTGAAAATTTTAGCTGTTTAGACTAAAAGAAGTAGTCTCCCATTTTTTTCAGTAAAAGTCTCTCAAGCTTGACTTCATGATCAAATTTGATCAAATTAATTTTCAGAAACTGTGCAGTAGTGCTTGATAGTCAGAACATTTGTCCTTTCATCGTAAAGCTTCACCTTGATTGATAATATTTGACAATAATTATTCATTATTTACCACTATAAATAAAATATACTAGTTTAAAAAAAATAAGTAAATACTTGACCGGTCTATAGACATATTGTATTTTTTTGAAATTTGATTCTCACTGACTACAAGACATTTTTAAAAAATAAAGTTTAAATTTACATGTTTGATAGGCCTCCATTGAAAAATGGTGAAATGCAGAATTTTTTAAAATTCGAACCAGCCTTCATAATAAATTTTTTCAAATTTCAAGTGTCACTTACTATTGCATAGTTTCTGCAAGTCAATATGCTCATATCATGAAGGTTGAGAGGCCCCCGTCAAAAGTGGTAAAATTATTACTTTTTTTGTAATCTAAACAGCCACCTTTTTTTATTCTTTTTCTATATTTTGTGTGACATAGTTTCTAAAAATAAAAAAGTTTTTTTTTGTCAAGTTTAAGAGGTCTTGGTTCAAAATTGGCGAAATTAGTTATCTTTCTTGAATTCGAACCAGCCAGTATTTTTTTTATTTTTTTATCAAATTTCTACGATCGTGGCCTACTGCACAGTTTTTAAAAATAAATTTGCTTATATTGTTAAGTTCAAAATGCTTTTAATAAAAAATAATTTTAAATTAAGCATTTATCTTGAAAAATTCGAAGCAGTCGCCATTTTTGATTTCATGGAATTTCGGCTCCGACTGACTATTGCATCATTTCTGTTTCTGTAAAGTAACTTCCTCATCTTGTTGAGCTTTAAAAGATTTTCTTGAAAGATGGGGAAACTATTAACTTTAACATTATTTGCAATTTAAACAGCCACCATTTGGGATTTTTAAAAATGTTCTATTTTTAATTTTCAGCACTTGTCTTGTAGCTATAAAAAATATTTTTTTAACCAAATTTGGATTCCTTTGTTAGAAACTAGACAGCAACTTTTGTGCTCATCTTGTGTAGGTCCTGCATTTTCAAGAATTCGAAGATTATTATTTTCGCTCTGTTTATTTTTGGATTTTGGAAATTGTTCCTGGGAGAAAAAGAGTTTTAGAAAAAGTTTCAGCTTTTGTTAAAATGTCATCCTAATACACGTAGAATCTTGCAAAAATTCTGTTAATAATAATTTGTTTAATGTTTTTTATTAATAATTAGTAAATTCTGTCCTGAAGTTATTACAAAAGGAAGTTATTATCTCTTTGTTGAAAAAGAAAGAAGTATTTGCCGATATTCTTTTTAATAAATGTTCCCCTGCTGAAAAGGCGATAAGAACTTTCTTGCCAATCTCGCTTGATGAAAATTTCAACAGCTTAGAGTGCAATTTTTTCTTTAAAATAGAAAAATAGAAAAAGGGAATCTATATTTCAAAGACTAGACGGGCATTAGGGCGGGTGGAAGCACTATCGACAAAATCTACCTTTAACACTACGTAGTGGATAGAAAATTAGCGAAGAAGGGTTTGTAAGTGTACGCGTTTTTCGTGAATCTCAAAGGAGTTAAAAGTTATAAGGAGTTATAAGGAGTTATAAGTATACCCTTGGGTGGGAAGGAAGAGCTTGTAGGAAGCGATCGAGTAAAGTGGAGTGGAGAGAGGCTTGATCGAGATGATAAGAGAGGTATATGAAGAGACGAAAGGCATATGAGACAAGGGAAGAAATCTCCAAGGGTTTGTGGATGAATATGGGGTTGAGGCAAGGTTGCCCGCTTAGCCCAATGCATTTTGGGATGTAGATCACGGATACGAAATGTAAGCTAATGGCCGAAGTGGTAGGAGGGGTTAGGATATAGTACGGTTAGGATACCCAAGTTCATGGTGTTCACGAAAGGTGGTGGAAGGGATAAGAGATGTAAGTGAAAGTGGAAGAGGAACGAGGTGCAGCAGGTAAAAAAGTTCGTATACCTGCGCTTCCTATTTCGAAGAAAAGGAGGAATAGAAAATTACGAGTATATAATAGAAAGGTTGAGAAGGGCAAATGTAGTGATGAGGGAGTTGTGGGGGCTGGGATAGCAATTTTTTGCACACGATTTTGGAAGGAGAATATAATTGTTTGAGTGGTGGTGAGTGGGTGGAAGGAAAGTCTAGAGGTAAATAGGATACAGGAAAGGTATGTAAAGTGGACACAGCGATTAGCGAAAATGCGCCTAATTATACTGCCAGGAGGATGACAAGGATAGCGAACTTAGTGATTATAACGGGGATTTGATTGTGTAAATATGAGGAGAAATTTTTGGAAGAGGGGGGAAGTAAGCTGGACAAGGAGTGTTGGTGAGAGAAGGAGAACAGGAGAGGATGCGGGAAGATGGAGATTAAAAGGTAGAGGTACTTTAGAACGAATGGACTGCATATCGATGAAGTGAGAAGGTTGCACGAGGAAGAGAGGAAGGTATATGAGATGGCATAATCCAACAAACCATGGCCCCGCCAATTCGATGCTAAAATGCATTCGACTTGAAGTGACCCGACTACACTTACCATACCGAGTAGCCTCACCATACCCTGCTAACCGAATTCTGTGCATGAATACAAAATTGAAGGATCGTGGAGCGAACCGTCTTATTGGTTGACTTTTGTTCCTTGCGTGGTGCGGGACCGTGTTTTTTGGATCATGATGAGATGATTAAGAAAAATGGCATGGTGAGATAAAAGGCAGCAGGGGAGGAGAGAATAAGAGATTAAAGGTTTAACAGGAACTACAGGTGGATTATGACAAGGGAGAGAGCTCAATATTTGTGTGAGAAAGGAGAGAAAGGAAGTCAAGAGCTAATAGCAAGGATGAGATGTGGGTGCATGGAGGATTTTAATCGGTTCTGGCTTTCTAGGGAGAAGAGGATGTATGAATTGTGCGTATGGGGAACGCAAGGAGCGACAAGAGGGAGAAGATATAAGTAAAATATAAATATTGTAAATATTAGATAAGTATTAGATTTCAGCCGCAGAGGCAGATTTTGGCGGCAGCCGGTCATTTTTCCGATAGTAAAAGTGACCGAAAATTGAAATAGCGAATATTAGGATACCGAAATTTATTTTAAGGAAAACGAATTTACTGAATGATTAATTGACCGAAAAACATTTTAAAGAATGATTAATTGACCGAACATAATTTGAAAAAAATTCGAATTATTCGAAAATAGTTTAATCGAAGATTCATTTTCCCAAACGTCCATTGTACTAAAATTTCAAATTTCAAAAGGCCTAATTTTGCAAAGGTTTAAATATCCTAAAATTTAAAAATTGTTCATTTACATTAAGATAGATATTTAATAGCAAATAAAACATGTTTAATGCGTAATGAAGTTAATTGAAGAGATAAAAAGAGTGAAAATTCGGCAAATTAAATGACGAAATCCTTATATGGTTGATCTACAATCATTTACGTTAAAGAATAATTACCAATTAAATTAAAGTTTACGCACCGAGAAAGAAAAAATAAAAGTTAGTATTATTTATTATTTTACTTTTTTTAAATTTTAGTGTATTTAAAATTTTGTATTTTATTATTATTTTATTAGGATGTTGTCACAGGCTTAAGATGGTTACTGCCCAACATGTCGATGGCATTTATAATGCAATCGACTAATCTGATGAGAGCAATGGTGCCCCGAAATATTGGACAAAGCCTAGTTTTTACCCCATCATTGACGGATTGGGTTGCAGTCATGTGGACGTTAGGGGGACCTACAGCTTAAGGTGGGTTCCGAGCCACCATAATCTCGGTAAAGGTACATAGAAAAATTTCCAGAGGTACCGGCTCAGAAATCGTACACCGGATCTCTGAGGAGAAGTCCAAGAGTCTAACCAACTGAGCCATCGAGGCTATTTTATTATTATTATTATTATTATTATTACATTATTTATTCAAAACTTTTACGCGGGTAAACCCAGCTATACATCATAGCCACGGACTAAGTCAAGTGACTGATGAGATTAGGATGTTATTAGTTAATCTAATACTATGCTTGAAACCTCCTGCGATGATGCTGTAGGTATACTCCACAAGCTTTTAGTCGCTTGCTTCCTGATGGTCAAGAAAGTTTCTTACAATGCGACAGATGTTTCATAAAACCGCCTCCTGAGCTGCTGCCAATACCCTACTGACTCTTAAATGTTTATGATGTTTAGTTGCTCTTGCGTACACAGTACCTACAGCCGTAATCGCAATAGGATGAATACATGGATGTTTCACATTCCTCCATATGGTCTTTACTTCAGGCCTTAACTCGCTATACTTAAGAATCTTGGTTGGATAGGTTGACTGCAAATTTCGGTTAACTGCACAAGCAATGTATCTATGGAAAGGCGTCCATTCTTTTAAGAGTCCCAGGTTTAGGGCAAGTTGTTGATGTATAATGCCTGCTAAAGCATTATGTCTGTGCGTATATTCTCTCTGAGCCATTACACGACAGCCATCAATAATGTGCTCTATGGATTCGTTAATATCTCCATATAACTAGCACCAGTCAACCACTTCTTGATGTAACACGTGTTTGCGATAATTCCTGGTGCTGACAACCTTGCCCTTTATTGCAATGACGAATCCTTCCGTCTTTGGATACAGAACATTTTTTCTTAGCTAAATATTAGAGGCTTGACTATTCACTTCTCATTGATCTACCGTTTTGGTGTGCTCACTGTGGATAGTCTTCTGCCTCTATTGTACTTCTAATTCCTCCATGGTTTCTGCCCGGATATTCAAGGCCCCATCTGGGGACAAATTCAAGAACGTGCAGTCAAGATCCGCTTTACCGATTGTGCTGCCAAGAGCAGCATTTCGTTTGCTGTTAAAATAGTCTCGCAACTTGTGACCTAAACAGTTTTTTGACATCTACAACGCCCCTGGCCCATATATGTCGTGGTAGAACTACGCTTACAATCGCTGAATTTTTGTGGTGCATTTGGTGCTTAGTTATTTCTAAGCGGACGATTCTGTTTAACTTTTCAAGGTCGGTGTTAGACCATTTAATGAGCCCGAAGAAGTGCGTGTGGACAGAGATGGCATATGTATTGATTGCTCTGATTTTGTTTGCCGAGTTAAGAAAACTCTTCATAATCAATCTGAGTCTCCGAGTGAAGGCAATCTTTAGGCCTGTCTGAACTATCGTATGCTGAATACCTTTAGATTCAAGAATGTCCAGATATTTATATGATTCACCTGCAGCCATTGCCTCGATGTCATTTTTGAACCCGTTCTCTAACTCTGCCTTCCCTCATGCCGTCCCTAATGTCATCAATCACTTGCTGCAGTTTCTGGGCTGAAATAGCGTACAGCTTCATGTACCGACGATGGGTCATTCAATGACCATCCTCATTACTATGAATTCTGAACTCATGAAACATGCTGTTTAATGTTTTGATTAATGAATTCAACGCTAAACTGAACCATAGTGCATTGAACGAGTCTCCTTGAAATATCCCCGTCTTAATGCGTATTGATCTAGTTTTCATTGGTTTCCTATGATCAAAACACTTGATTCTTGTACCCCAGAGTCCCATCGCATGACTTAGAAATTCAACAATGCGTTGTTTTTATTATTATTATTATTATTGGGCAGTAACTATCTTAAGCCTGTGCCAACATTTAAAATTTTTATAATAATAATTCTAAACTTTATTTTTTCTTCCTTTTTATTTAACGTAAATTAATGGATGTCAACTATATAAGGTTTTTCTTACTCATTTCGTTGAATTTTTACTGTTCTATCCCTTCAATGAACGTGATTGAGCATTATACATGTTTTATTGGTTAATAAACATTTATCTGCAAATAAACAATATTTTGATTTTCGGATATTTGAACCTTCAATTAAATGCTTTTCTGATAACTCACCTATCGTTAAAGTGATTTTTCGGTAAACTGAACCTTTGCAAATTTAGGCCTTTTGAAATTTTTACTTTCAGTAAAATAGATCTTCTGAAAAATGAATCTTCACTAAACTATTTTCGAATAATTCAACATTCGTTGAAATGGTTTTCGGTCAATTAATTATTCAGCAAATTAGTTTTCAAAAAAATAAATTTCGGTACCCTGATATTCGCTATCGAGTTTGGCAATGCGAGACAAAGCTAGAAAGGAGGAACATGGGGTGCGTGGCGAGGTGAAGCAAGGAAAGCAATGCGATAAAGGCGACGGTTCTTAGAAACAAAGTGTGGATGAATGTTAGTTTTTATTATTAGTTCTAAGAAAATTCTGTAAACATTGGAAGTGTAAGCAAGTAAATTCTTTAGGGCCAGCAGTACGAAAAATAAACGTCCATCTATCTATATTTCAAAGAGTTAATTATAAATGAAGCTATACATCACAAGAACATATTCTTTTGCAGGTTGTTCTGAAATTTCAGATCCTTTTATCTACATAAAAAAAGACTCTAGAGACTAGCTAAACGTTACTGCGCTTTTCAGAGTGAAATAAGAAAATGGAATTTAATGAATTTGGTAAAACTCGTTATCTATCAAGTTATATTTCCTAATTCTCCACCGAAATTGAATAACTTTTACGCAGGCCTTAGATAGGGGGAGGGGATCAGGCGGGATTTCACCCAAGCCAGAAATTCTTAAAACATGCACACAATATACATATACTTTTCTGTGTGCCGTTGCATACACCCTCGCCCGGTGTTTTTTCCTGCTGCATAGCTTCCCCCTCCAGAAATTTGTTTCTGTCTTGAGCTTTACCTCTCACTGCTATTTCTTTATATTTCTCATATATTTCTTCCTTATCGCATTTTTAAACTTATGTTCATGTTGGCACTAAATGCAATTCCCTGACACTCAACAATATCGTTTACTGATAACTCCTTTCGATTTCCTGGCCTTAATCTCTGCATTCTCAGAACTGAAACGTCAGATAAAAGACCTAATTTACTACAAAAGATATTGTACCTACATTGCAATAATCTTCTTATAGTGCCACCTATTGTGATTCCTGAATCAACAAAATATCACTGTTTTAAAAAGTAACTCGTAACGTAATTTTGTAACGATTTTCGCAGAAAATTGGATCTTTCATTTTAGTTTCATTGAAGTTACATTCTGTTTTTTTATGTTTCCTCCTGAAAAAAGTTTATGAATATGTTATAGGTAGAAAATTAATCTCCTTTGGTTATGCATTCAGCTAGTTTTTTGACAATTCGTCTTTTGTAATTGAATTAAACTGTGATCAATTTCAAATTAAATTCTTTTTTGGTTAAAATAATATTAATGCTACCTTTTTCATTGTGAATTCACCTATTGAAATTGAAAAGTCAACTATATGCTTAAAGACTTATGTTATCTGTTATAACTGGAAATGTTTGGTAGAAAGTTTAACTATTTGATTGAAAACTAACTTTTTTGTTAAAAATTTATATGTTAAGTTCGAAAATGCAACTGTTTTGTAAAACATTTGTCTTTCTGTCTTGAAAAGTTAACAATTTAGTGGAAAATGTTTTGGGAAAAATCCCACTTTTTGCTGCCGAAAATTTAACTATTTTGGTAGGAAATTAATTTGATATATTTAAAGTTTTGCTGGTTGAATTCAAGAGTGTTCAATTTCAAATAACATTTTTTTAGATAAAATTACATCCACTATTATATTTTTTATTTGATATGTCTTTTACTCAGGTTAAATTTTATTCTTACTAAATATTTCTGTTTAGTTACAGAAATTTATTGTGTATTTTTTATTTACTTCAACTAATGCCTATTTTTTTTAAATTAAGTTTTTATTGATTATAATTTTAATAATTTAAATATAATGTAAATTTAAATCACTTTATCTAATAACTGCAACTAGTTAAAATTGCAAATAATGTAACTGTAAATAGTTACTTTAAAAAAGTAACTTATCCATCACTGATGAAAATACAAAGCCATTTTTCAACAGTTTTTAAAGTTTCGTGTCTGTCCATCCGTCGTACGGGCGGTTTGTAAAACATGGAAGGGGGAGATTTGAAAGACTTAATTAACGTCTTATTAGGCTACGAAACCCTTTTTGTAGGCACGCAGCGGCTACTTTGAACAAAGTTTTTTCTTGATTGCACGCGGGAGGGAGAAATACTAATTAAGTTATAAAAATGTGAGTCTTCAACAAACTTGCTCTCTTTAATGAATTAGGTTCTTGTTGCAGTAGCGATTGGTCCCATTTTTATTTCTCTACTTATGCAAGCTAAAACTGCGAAAAGAAAAACCATCTTATCGGTAACCCGCCCACGCTATCCTCGCGCGGTTTATGTTTGAAATCGCGGGGAACGGGTCCCGCTTTACGAGCATGGCTGTCTGCTAAATCGTGAAAGGGGCGTTTCGACTTGTAAATAGAGCTTTCGAAAAATACACGCTTGTAGCAAAGGTGGAATCTTGAAAGGAATAAATAAAAGTTCGCTTTTGGATCTCCGTAAAATTCGGTTTTTGTTTGAATAAATTATATCATTTTTAAAATGTGCTATGTAAGTTCACATGAATATATTTTGATTCAAAATCACCAATGGGAAAGTATTTACAGAAATTTAGATCAATTTTTGTAATACATTTAGTAGTATTCAATTCATAATTCATTATCGCCTTAAGCAGTGTAACCTCCTAAATTTTAGCATAAATATGACATCCCTCTTTCGAACTTTTAGTAGAAGGTGTTACGTCTTATGGGGGTTTGGACAGGTTGATGATATTTAAACGTTATAGTTTAATGTAAAAAGTTTATTCTACGTAAATAGAATTTTTTAATCATTACATGTTACAGGTGGCATTCCGAATCTGCATAATCGCCATTTTCGCAAAAATAAGATTATTGTATTAAAAAATCAGATCATTTCAATACTCTGTACGAATAAGGATCTTTCATAAGGGGAGATTCTGGTCATCCGTGTGTTTTTTTTTATTTTTCAAAGAATTTTATTTCATAGTAAAAATAATGTGGTTGAACTAATGAAAAAAAATTTTCTTTGTGTTTTATCGTGTTTGTTTAAAAAATGGTGGACTCAAAAATGTCCTTCTTTCCAGCTTTCGCTTAAATATTTGGGGAACGGTTGACCTGAAATCAAAAAATAAAAAATATTTATGTTCCGTATACTTTTGGCTATCGTGTGAACTACAATCAGAAATTTTTGTTGAAAAAAACAAAATGGCGGAATTTTGAGCTTTCCCACCTCATTTTCGCAAGTTAAATTGTGAATAACTTTGTTCAATAACAATATTTTTTTACGATCGTAGTTCACACGATACAGACACGCTTGAAGAATGAGCTATTAAATTTTCAAGTCAATCAGTTCATTAGTTTCCAAATAAATTTGTCGAAGGTGCCAAAAAATGTAGTTTCGAGAAAATCGAGTTTAAAGTTTTCTTTCGTGAAATATTAAAAAAAAAGTATCTTACTCATTCAGCGATGCGAGGTCCATACACGATCCCTTCCTCTTCTTCATAATAATCTTTCTGAAGTATCCTCGCGTTCTTAAGGGCTGTTCTGTCTTCTTCGCATACTTCAGAAGCCTGTAGTTCAGTTCTCTCAATGCGCCACTTTTGACGTTCTCAGCGTACAGTTTTACTTGCTGTCCAATCCTGACTTTCATGACTTGAATAACTATTCTACTTTTATTCTAGAAGTATTTAATACCAAAATATAAAAAAAAATTTTTTTTTGAAAATTATGACCAAAATCTCCCCATAATATAAAAATTCAAAATTTTTTGCGAATTTTTAGAGACTTTTGCAACATTTTGTAACGTTTCGCAACTGAGCTGCTGTAAATCTATTTTTCTTTCACTTCTTATAATTTAAAATTATAATTTAAATCGTTCTCAAAATAGGATGACTTTTTTAATCAAACTTTTTTCGCTTAAATTTACAATTGTGGTATTATTATTTTTCTTAATTATACTTTATTATTATTATATTTTATTACTTTATTACTTTTTTATTTTTGTATCAAAAAATTAAGAAATATTGATTCATTCTTTTTTAATACGATCATATCTACTTCATATTTTTATATATAGAACAATGTTATTGCATTTTGAAGAAGATTTCGATTATCATTAGTCGATAAGGAAAATTATAGAATTTAAAAATGATTCCACCTTAACAGAAGAGAAAAAGTATTGAAAGCACACTTAAGTTTAGTTGGAAACTGATATCGACTTTGGGTGGGAGTAATGTATTTAATACATATAGGCAAACAAGACTAACATTTCGTTTAATCTGTGTACGTTACCTGTCTGATCACAAATTAATCATTTGGTTTCAGCATGCTTAGAGAGTATAAATTACAAAATTATATTTTTAGCTTGTGTTCATATATAGAAAAATCAAAGTCGTTCAAAAATTTGGTGGAAGTGGATAATTATACTAGATTTTTAATTGTTTCAAAAATTTAGCGATGTCTCTCGTCCCAAAATTTAGTACGAGTAGTTCAGTATTTTACATAAGTTTGACCAATAATACTAATTTTTGGAACGACTAGTTCAACCTCTTTTCCAGCTCCTCTAATTTTTCGAAACGACTAGACGCAGTCAATATTTATACTAAAAAATGCCCCATTTTTCCTTGTACTGATTTTAAAACAAAATATGCTTAAGAAGTTAAAACATTTTTATCAGATTTTGAAAAGTCGACTTCACTTTTAAATTTGATATGTTGAAACTTGTGTGAAATAACTTATTAGTTTAAATATGTTATTGAATGTCAAAATTTTAAAAATTGATCACAAGCAGCGGTTTTTGGTGATACATTTATTTTATTTGGTTATATATAAAATGAAAGCTTTAAGCATTTATTTCGTACTAAATGCAAAGTTTGCAGAAACAGGAACTGATGCAGTAAATTTATTACACACACAGTGATTTTTTGGCACATATATTTATCGAAAGATTAAATTGCACCCGGCATCGTATGTTGGTTTGACAAACGACCCGGCCTTTTAATCCGACGTGCCAACTTCAGCAGAGTTGACCAACCCCAGTGCCAAGATTCATTTAGTAAAAAAGTCCAACGAGTTCTGGTTAATTGAGTACCTTTGTCCAATAGCTACTGCAATTTAAAATAAAAAACAAACGAATCAAGCAACCATTTTGCTACAGTTTAGATTTTTGTATGCTATGTCCATAACACATAGGACTATACCAAACTTTTATTATGTTAAAATATAATGATTTACACCTATAAAATATCCATCGATTTTAGAAACTAACGAATTTTTTTAAATTAATTTGTTTGTCATTTTCCAACTTTTCTCTAATTGAATATGAATAGCCCGAAGAAGTGGCCCACTTATACGAATATTTTACCTGAAAAACCTTTTTTCGACTTGACAATATCTTCTGCTTGCTCTTTCCTTTTACTTTATTTTTAGGTGTGCAATTCAATTAAATGCGCAGATTTTTGAAAAAAGTTGAGTATATCGAATCAGACATTACTAAAGGAAACAGAAATTAGCATGGTTCATTTGTTCAAGTTGAAATAATGAAATTATATATTCCCCATGCAAATAAGTCTCTCACTGAAATCAATTGCACACTATGTACTAAGTTTAAAATGTACAAACCGTTTCTAATAAAATAAAATAAACCAAAGACATATGAAATAGAAGGGATTAAAAAAGTTTTTCTAAACTCTTCTGACTTTAATCTTGATGACTAAATAAACTAATGATAGAAAATGATCACAGGCGTCGTTGTGGAGATATCTAGGTATCGGACAAAAATACTCGCCAGAAAGTAATTTCCTGCATGAGATAAAAGATAGTTCGAGGCTATCGAACAGCCCCACAGTGAGGCAAAACAAGTTTCTGTGGACAAATAAATTTTTAGTCAACACCATTCATTCGATTTTGATGTTTTTCTTCATAAAAAAGTGTTCATCTCGAAAAGATTTGTATGAATGGACTTTTGATATCACATTTTCTTTTCATTCAACAATAAAATTACACATTTTTGACCATTAAAAGTACCATCTTTTTAAGATTCTTAGACTTATCCAACAAGGTCTTATACCTGTAAAAAATACTATCTAGAAATAATTTCCAGTGACTGAGAAGAATTAAAAAAAATTGTTTATAATATGATACAAAATTAATCTGGAGTTTTTGCATAAAATAAGAGAAAAATTAATATTTCATTACGATAAGTTAAAAGAGATTCTATTTGAAAATTGATTATATAATTTTTATAAATACATTCTCAGTTTGGACATTTTTCAACAAATATGTAGGCTTAAATTTGTTTCCGGTATCAAATAAGAATCTCTTTATGATGACTTTTCGCTATGATACTTTCTGAATTAATAACAAGGAGTGATTAATTAAACTATATTTATTAACAAATTCAGAGTTTGGTTATTTTTGCACGAATACTCTTAATTTTTTGTCATGGAATCGACAAATAATACATTTATAATGACTCCATGCTATGACACATCTGATTTTTATAAAAATTATTTAAATATTAAACAATATTATTAATGAGCATACGGTTAATTTGAGAGGGCACGTTTGAGCCTTTAATTTCTAATATTAGCGGAGTTTGTCGCACGTCATGATTTAGCTCTAAAAAATTTCAAAAATGTCTCAAAACGTTTTTTTAGGGGTTGCAACCTCTATTTTGTCGAAAACGTGACGTGGTGGAAAGTTTTTCAACCCAGATCAATGTTCAGCACGAAAAATCCATTCCGAAACACTGGATGCCATCTTATTAGCATCAAAAGAATTAAAATTTGCAGGGGAGTGTTATCCATAGAATACAAAAAATAATAATTTTTGCATATTACTCCTTGAGTCTGTTTTATAGGATCCTAAAATCCCCATAAGTTAAAAATTAGGTTTAGCAAATTTTAGGCACCAATTATTACTTTTTTGGTGTCATTTTAGTGCACATTGTATCTGATATGAAAAATATTCCTTTATGCTAACAATTACACATTTAAATAAATTGCTTAAACAATTTTACATATTTTATAGCAATCTTATCTTAGAATAGAGTTAAAAAGTCGCAATTTTTTCTGAATTTTGTTTAATTGCCTTCAAATTTTTAGTTAAACCGAGGCAATAATCAACTAAATTTATCTAAAAAAATTTTTCAAAGAATACATAATTATTCATAACTATATTCTCCTAGAATACAGCTAGAAAATTGCAGATTTTTCTGAAATTATAAGATTCTTGACAACTTTTAGCTTAAAGCGATCTAATAATGAATTTAATTTACCAAAAATTATTGTTTAAACATATTATTTTTGTTGCAGCGATCTTCTCCCATAGCGATGCTACAAAATTTATATTTTTTCTACACTTTTTACTCAGTAAGGTAATAATTAATTTAGGCAGATAAGCCTAATTATTTAGAAAGTTTATTATTAATTATAACTATATTCTCTTACGCTACGGCTGCACAGAATAAAATGGTTTAGCTGTCCCAGCTAAATGTTTAACTGGATTTCATCTTCTAAGAAAATATAGCTGTATTATACAAATATCTAACGGTTTTAGCTCGGGTTTTAGCTTAATTTTGCCATAAGGAAATAGTCTAGATGAACTAGCTATATCATTTTTAGGTGAAAAATTTAGCTTAAACAACTTATAATTTAGGAGATACAGCTATATTATCTTAGAAGACGAAATCCAGTTTAAAATCTAGCTGGAACAGCTACACCATTTTTTGAGTGTAGAAATGTTCTGTTTCTTCTGAAATTTTCAACCTTTCTTTAACTTCAAATCATGAACAAATAGTAAAATAAGGGTAGAAAGGCAGCAAGGGGTAACTACCAATTTTTCTAAAATAGGTTTTTTCTTGCTAGAAAATTCTCCAAAAATCAAAAATCCATAGTGTTACAAGGATAGTTCGAAATCGTATTCTTTATGATAGCAATACCTTAAAGTTATACATTTTCATACCTATTAAAAATAAAGACTTTTTTATCAAGTTGTTTTTATGGAAGCTTCTAATGTGTCGCCTAAGGGTTTACATTTTTCTTGCACCTTCTTCTTATTCCTTAACACACCTCCCACACACTTACTTGGTGGTGAAAGGGGGACCTACAGTTTAAGGTGGGTTCCTAACCACCAAGAGCAACAGCCTAAAGTACTTAGAGAACCTTTTTCTCTAGAGGTACCGGTCCCACGACTCTCCGGAGATTAACAACTTAAGTTGTTTTTATGATATAGGTATTTATTTAAATATTTGTATGGTTCAACAACAAGAAAATTCAAAATTGTATTATCATTATTAACTAAAAACGAAAAATCGTGTGACACTGTGACACCGTCCCATTGAAAATTTATTTTCTTGGAAATGAATAACTTTATTCGACAAAACATTTTTTCTCAGTTTTTATCCACTCAACATCTCGGGAAAGTGTGTCGAGTGAAAAAAAATTAAAATGATATTTTCCTCACAACCTTAACACACTTTCAAGAACACATAATATTCTAACCTTAGATTTAAAACGTATATCATTTTTTCGGAACTAAATGATTTTTTCTTTTTTAAACTTTCTCACTCTGTATTCAGTAACTCAATATCTCGGGGACTGATAATTCTTTTAGTTTTTCATTAGGTATTTAATTTCTTGCCACTTTCTCTAGTCGACTAGGACATGGTAAAAGAAAGTGTCCACCTGAAATGATGATTCTCGGGAAATATTTTTTCATAGCTGGAATCTGCTTGTCAATCAAAATTTCCTGCTATTGATTATGCTTTATATCGACAAATGTTTTTTCGTTCTCTAGCATAATTCCCATTTTGTCAATTACCTCCTATTGCCTTTCCACCCTTTATATGCATATCAACTAAAATAATTTGTTTATAGATTGTATTTCATTTTAATCGGAATAAAATAATTTTCTAATATTTGAAATATATTAATTTAATCAAAAATGCTCTCAGAAACTAATTCAAGGAAAAGTTACTTTCAATATGATCAATATAGAAAGTTTCAAGGGTGAACTTCTGAATTAGGTCCACCTCCAAAATCCTTCACACTGCGTATACTTATGTATTTTGATGCGCTGATTATGAAAATGATAGTGAATATTGGCGACTCGGCGATTTTTATGGTGAAATTGCGAAAAAACCATAAAAATATGGTTTTTTACGTTTATCTCAGCCAATATGCAAAATCACGCTTTTCACCACGGGAAGGTTGGAGTATTTTCAAAAGCATTTTTTTTAATTTTTTAATTTTTTAATTGTTTTGTCTTACTTCTAGGTTTTTTAAATATATTTTAATTTATTTTAATTAGAAATTCTGAGTATATTCTATTTATTGTCTTGATTGTATACTCCTT
>JAAAKG020072921.1:0-17210 GCA_010014905.2 Druon quercuslanigerum
AATATTCGACACATGTCGACTCTCTAGCATTCAAAACGTGTATTTAGAGTTTTTATCACCTGAATTCACACTTTGTGCATTTGATTTAAGTTCAAATATCCAACATGTGATTGGTCCCGCGTACTGAATGCAGGTAATTTCTCTCCGTGTACACTTATCAAAGAATTAGAGAGAATTCCTGCTAATATGTTACCCGCAACCGTTGAAATTGATTTAAGCACGGATGGTGGAAAAGTAGACAAGGGTGCATATCAATTTTGGGCACATCAGTTCAGAGTTCTTAATATAACTAATATAACTTTTACGAAGAATTCATCAAAGAGATTATTCATATTCGTGCCCAGGGCGGAATAAATGCAAGGGATCAACTAATACCCTTAAATATCCGATGTTTTATTGCAGATGCACCAGCGCGTGCATTTTTATTAAATCACAAAGGTCACGTCCCGTCAAACGTTTGTTCCAAGTGCAAAATTGAAGGAAATCGTTCCACCGTACCAGGATTTGAGAGAACAATGGTTTTTTCGGACAATGGACATGAATCTAGAACTGATCAAGAGTATGCAAATCTTACTGACAAAAACCACCATCGAGGCAGAAGTCCTTTATCTGTAATTATGGGTTTGGTGAGTCAAGTTCCATTCGAATGTATGCACTCTGTTTGGTTAGGAAACGTAAAAAAAGTGTTACGTTCCCAAGCAGAAGGGAAGTTTAGGCATCAAGGATTGAGTGGCAAACAATTGAATATGGTCAATTCGAAATTGATCTGACTCATTACGAACTGTCCCTCAGAATTTAATCGATGAACAAGGGAAGTAATTACCTTTTACAGCTATAAAGCACCATAATTGTGGCAAGTATTGTTATATACAAGTCCAGTAGTATTTAAAAATGTTTTCGCAAATGAGTACTGTGATCACTTTATGATACTCAAAAGTGTCATGCGTCTTCTTATATCTGAAGAGACACAGAGAGAAATGCTTTCATTTTGCCTAAAAAGTTTGGAAAGTTACGTGAGGTCATGCGAACTACTATATGGGCAGCAGTTGCTCTCCTACAATGTTCATTCCCTTTTGCACTTGGTTGCTCAGGATCACTTTCAAAAAATCTTCTTGCAGAAAATTGCAAGCAGTTTCACAAGCTAGTAGTGAGTGAAGTCATATCTGCAACGAATCTACCCGACAGTTGCAGCATTCTTAAAAACTGTCGAGTCTCTCTGATTAGGAATATAGTGATTGTTTATTGAACTGCTTTCCTAATTATTCAAGAGTTGCGAATGGCAGTTGTAGTGTATGACGTTGGATTAACATCAAATGTCATTGGAATCTAGCACTTCTCCAATTTATCAAATGCAGTCCAAGCAGTGAATTTAAAGTAGGTGAAGAATAAGAGCTACAGGACTCCTGTGTGGATTATTATTAAAGGACAAGAAGAAAATACTGTTGAAAACAAGTGGATCTGTATTAGCTTATTGACATCACTCGTTGTTCAAGTGGATCTGTATCAAAATTAACAAGAAATTCAAGCCTTAACTGCCCACGCTTGAATTGATCAGAACCAAACAAAAAGTTACGCATTGTTATTGGATCATTTGTATAAATGGCAAACTTAGCGTAAACAAAAATTTAGAAGATCTTTTCGATGATCTGGCGGAGATCTCGAATGATATCACAGAGGTGAAAATATTTTCTGACCGAGCAGCCAGTCAGTTCATGCAGCCCTACACACTTTCTCTTCTTCCAGTATTCAATAATCGCTACGCTTTTGATATAAAACTCTTTCACTTTATTTTAAAGTCTAGAAGTTGTTCTAAATTTACCATTTCATAAAGAAGTTTTAGTAGCGAACACATTTCCATTAAGGAATCGCACACCTTGTGTGCGTTACAATTCGTATTTGTGCATCACGCTGGTAAAATAAACTGTAACTTTGTTTTTGTAGTATTAAATAAAAAACTCATGGCTCTATCTTTTTGTGGACTCTTAACTAGCTACCTATACGTATTAAATTTTTTTTTTAATTTCAATTCGCAGAACTTTGCCAAAAATATCACGGGGTGCAAATTTATGTCCTAAAAACTTCCGTGCATCACGGTACTTTCATTAATATAAAAAACACGTATAAGTCATAAAAACTAAAAAAATATTGCGTATTCGGGATCATCTAAAAATATATATATAAGAATTTGTGATAAAAAAATATTATCTGTTGGAAAAATTATAATGAAAATTAAATAAATATATATTTTGGGGAAATTTTATAGAAACTTTATGATTATATGTTTTATATATTCTGAAAAAAATTTTGTTACCAAAAAGAGTACGTCCATTTTTCCAACTTTTTCGTTACAACTTCAAGTATTTCAATTTAATAAAAAGATTTTACGATTTATACTCATAATTCGTTGTGACACGGCAAAAAAATAGCTTTAAAATTAGCCTCAGAAAATTAAGAAATGTTGATCATTTCGTAAGTCATTGAATATTTAAGAAAATATTGAAATTTATACTATTTCTGCAATATCTACTTAAAAAATAGACCCATTTGCTTCATCTAGGGCTCATTTTATACATAAATTCAAAAGAAATGAATTAAATGAATGAATTAAAATTACGATAATCAGTCACGAAAAAAGCGATATGCGAAAATTTTTGTTCACCCCTGTAAGTTCTTGCCTAACTTAGGCATTTTGTAAAGACAATGCGGAGAGAAATTTAAAGAGATTCATTAACGGAACTACTTTTTGATTTTGTTTTAACTTTAGCGCAAGAACTAAGATCTCGCAATCCTTAATTTTAAAGCAACGGCTGTTGCTTTAGCAGCAAGGTTTCTGATATCTTAGTTCTTGCGCCAATGCTAGACTTAAGTCAAGGAGCAGTCTCGTGAATTATTCTCTTGAAACTTCTCTCTGTGTAGTTATTTAAATTTAAAAACATTGTGATGACGTTTTAAAAATAAAATTTTTATAAAATATACTAGTGTCTCTTTTTTTTGATAAAATATAAAGAATAGTTGTACGGCCAAAAGAATTGAAAGGGCTCACTTTAAAGGTTTGGAGATAAACGATATTTTCTACCCGAAACTGACCTTAACGCATGGCCGAGAAAGTTGGTTTTTTGTTTTGGACGTATAAGAATATTAATAATATTATATAATTTAGTGTTTTTAGAATATATACATAATCACGATATGCGAGTATAATGACTTATGAAAAGCCAGCGATATGCGACTCAATTGATGATGGCATTTTGGCATACGTTATTAATTGACTGCGTACAGCAATTGAGCCTGTTTCTTTAAAAAGAGCTAAATTCTTTAATTGTTTACGAAAATTGGATAAATAATTCATAATTATTGTCAATATGCAAATTATCATAGCGAAGATTAATAGAAAGTACGTTCTGAGTTGTCTCGGTAAGCAGATTGAGCCTATTCGTTTAAAAATAGCAAAATTTGGAAATTGTTCAGGAGTCATTCACAAAATACATCTAATGCTGGCGGGAGGGGGAGGGAGGAAGCCAATAGTTCCTGAAAAATGTATAACGCATTTTTTGAATGGCCTCTTATAATAACTTTTTATATAATTTTTAATTATTTTCAATGAGCAAATTATTATTGCGAAGAGTTATTGCAAATACATTGTTAGAGTTCTCCGTAAGAAAATTGAGCTTAGTTGTATTAAAATATATCAATCCTAAAATTATTCAAGTAAATTGCTAAATAATTATTGATCATTTGTAATTTTAAAATGATCTTTGACTCCGTAAAGAGACTGAGTCTATTCGTTAGAAAATACCTAAACTGTCAAATTGTTTATGACAATTTTTAAAGTGATTAACTATTATTTTCCATCTGAACTGTTAAAATGTGGTGGTAATGCTACCTTCGTATAAATCTTGATGATAGACAAAAACTTACATGTCACAATGTCACTAGGTTAGGTTATGTATTTGAATTTATAAGGAAAATAGGACCTGACGTCCAACACTAATCTTAGGAATCCCAGAGTTTCTTTCAATCTAAAAAATCCTGCAAGAAAATATCAACACCACGCACTCTGCTACCAACTGCACTGCGCTTCGACAAGTTGGCCACATGCACCCACTATCAAGTCACATTACCGGCAATCACTGGGCCTATCCACAGACTGAATAACCGGCTTCAAAATTATCCAAGCTACGATGATTATATCAGTTATGAAGTACCAGGCTATGCTAGAACCGATATCTAATATAATAGGCGGGTACATCCATCTTGTAGCGGCCGGAATTCCACATATCTAAGCGGTCCAGATTGCTCCCAGCTGAGTCCCAGAAATAAATTTCATGAGGACATCGCCTACCGGGCCGAGATATTGGCTTGAGCGAGATGAAGCAGAAAGAGGGAGAGGACACAGAGAAAGGCAGCCTGGAGTCGTCATAGGCTAGAGAACAGTATTAAGGAAAATTAACACTAAAAAGCTTCGGATAAGTCCGTTTTTCCTGCCAGGTTGGCGTTGCTGAAGAATGAAGGGAAACTCGGAATTTCAGGCAGTAAGTTAGGCGTAAAGTTTTTTTCGTCTTTCGGATATATATTTTTTTAATTTGTTTGCTCTTCTTTATGGTTTTCTGTTTTTTTTAGGTATTTCAAATGAGGATTTTTGAGCGTATATGACAAAATTGTGAATTTATAATCGCGAGCGTACTAAAGAGAAACATGATTTCACGTAGAAAATAATTTTTAGTCGTATTAAGCTTAGTATTTAGTCGTAATCAATTTCAATTACTATAAGAATGGAATTATTCATGTGCGGTTATGATCTCACTACTTGTAAAATTTAAATCTAGGACCTTTTTTTTCAAGTTCGCTGAGTAAAGAGTACCCCCACCAACTACTCTCAACGTCTTGATGACGACGTCGTACAGTAAAACACTTTTCATTCCCACTGGTTACAATACACATACAATTCCAGAACCTTTATGCGCACCAACTACAAGCGTCGGCAGCGTATCTTTTGCGCGCAATTTAAAGAATATCGTCACTTCTTCCTTACTCACACATGCGGCACTGTTCTATACTTCTGACAGCCGATCTGCCATGATCCCTTCAGTTTTTCAGGGCGTAGTAGAGTCCAGTGGTTTAGGAATGATACCATTTGCTACCGACTTCTGGTCGCCTTCTGGTAATGTAACTACCGCGCATTCAACAAATATCTCGCAAGTCTCAGAACCTCTCTTTGAAACATTAAGAGAGGAAGACCTTAGTTTGAATGCGAGATATGTTACGGCAAGCTTACCTATCATTAATCCATTTTTGGATTCTTTTTCACGATTGAACCCTTTCTATGTGGATAGTTTCCCCTACAGTCATTTAGATGATTCTTTTAGTACCTAAATATTCACCCCTAATCCAGTAAGCAGATTGCCGACAGATTAAGGTAAAAGGAGTAGGGAGAATGCAAGCTCCATATGAACATGTAGCGTATATATTAAACCTTTTTAAACATATGTCTGATTTTTCAACTTAGAATCCTCCGATATCGGAGCAAGAACAATTACAGCTAGCAATAAATAACTTGCATCCGAAATATTTAGAAGCTCTTCCTAAATTGGAGTATCATACTTTTGAGGAATTATAGGATGCTATGGATGCATGAAAGATGATAGGTAAAGCATATTGACCTCCTCCACAGACCAAAGATAGCGTTTGGTCGGAGTTCACCTACTCATCTGATACTTCCAAATCGTAAGATGAGGTTCCTGCTAATCAAGAACCTGCGTTTTCGGATATGACTGATGGCGGGGCAAACCGAAACCATAATAATATTATTAACGAAAATAAAAAAGAAGGACGCAAAGATAGAGGTGAAAATCGCGGCAAAAACATGACGGTGAGGAAAGTACAGCCCCCGATAACCAAAATACTACTACATGAGCAAACGCCTGTGCAGTAATAGGTCCTCCCGAATCACAAATGCCGCCTGGTCCGAATCCTTTAGGATTTTATCCGCCTTATTTTAATTATATCTTTTATTCAGGCACACGATACTAAGACGTCTGAAAATTAAGGCGGTGCTAAAACCTTCAAACGCCGTGCATAGTTCAACTCGTTTGTCAACAGCGCTCTTAAATTATGGTAGAGAACCTAGGCTGGTAAAGTCACTGAGTATACAGGAGGAGGGAGCCCGCGATATTGTGCCATTGGCTGTGAAGGATATGGAATGTAGGATTACGCGTTTACCGGCGCTTAGGGATTTATTTGCGCTTTATTTGGATGTAGCCCCTGATCGCTAAGGAAAAAATCATAACCGCTGTGGACGCGATATTTGTTACCAAGTTATGTCATATTTTGTCATTGGCCGCTTATTATCTCGATTGATCTAAACTTAATTAACACAGGCCCCTTTTCGCAACATATGGCTGAGGAGTAAGGTCTTTAAATTAATCCAAATACGGTGCAGGAACTACAAAGACCCCGGGGCCACTCCTGTCGTCTCCAAACACGAAGACCCCGTGCCATTGAACTGGCGCGACAGACCTGTTAGAGTCCCTAGTCGAGCACAATACGCCCGACCGAAACAATACGCGCGATCCCACGGTAGCTGAAGGCGATCCAATCAGGGATCAGCCTCCAGGCCGAAAGCGGGAAAGGCTGCGTAGGCAGGGTCATTGGGGCAGAAGGTGTTATTACGTGGTAGCTAGCCACCCATTATGGGTCCTTGAGCAAATAGTATAAACTGTCAGTACGCAACAATAGACCGCGATTATACCAATGACCAATACGAGCTCAATTTTGAAATATTTAAAAAATTGTAAATATGTAATTTAATGTGTGTTGAACGTGTGAAAATTTATTTTTTTTTGTTTTTTGTTTTAGGAGAACGAACCTAGATAGAGGTTCCCTTAGTATTAATCTTGGTTAAAATCAAAAAACTTTCATATTCCAGATTGCTTATACCACCAAAGCCCCGGTGGAAGTTTATAGAAAAATTTCCATTGATGCCGGCACAGGGATCGAACTCCTGTTCTCCACTTCGGTAGTTTGATGCACAGTCTATTACGTTATTAATTAGAACTCTAAATTAAAACTTTATTGAGATATGAATTTTAAAAATGTGCCTTTTTATAAATAAACGGAGAGGGCATTAGAAATAAAGGTCACATTGATATCAATGCCTCACGAAGAAATTACAACGGCAGATCGGTGAAACCGTCGTGTATCTTGATCACACAGAGAAGTTACAAATCAGTGTAACTTCGCACATCCAAGAGCGCTAATTACAAGGATCTAATCACAATGTACGTGTGAAAAGAGTAGGAGGCGATACACATGACTGGGTTGTGCGCGCGCAACAGATTTCTTCTTTTCTGAATCTGAAAACTCGAAGGTGTATGATTGCCGGTCGGCAAATTACGGCGGTCGTATATTGATAATTGGAGGGGATGCGGATAAAATTTAAATCTGCATATTGTACAATACCGCTTAAATATATTATATCACCTACATGTGTGTTCCATGTTGGTTAGAGACGTGTCAATTAAAGTCTTATACCCTTATTGGTCAGTAATTGGTCATTACTGACCACATACATAAATCTTTTATTGAACGCAGAGTGAAATGGTACATTTTTGTACAAAACAAAACTAAAACTAAACAACAATACAACTGTGAAAGCGGGTAATTTTGAAAAAAAATCTTACAACTATTATGTTTTATATATAAGAAATATATTGACTCGGTGGAAAAAGGTTCAATCACTGCAGCTCCACCAAAAAGGTATTAACACCTCTCCTCATATTCCTTTTCATTAGCTATGATGTTGTAGCCTCCTGAAGGCGAGAATTTGACGGTAAATATTCTGCGATTCTCAAAATACTTGATAGCGACGTTAAGCCTCGATGGTGCGATGAAGCACTTCTAGCGTAAGTGAAACACCTGCATAGTAGGTGCTATAGGTACTCAACGTCAAAACTACACGCTCTGCACTTATCGCTGAGAACTTATTGACGTAAAATGTGGTCATGGCATACTGAGATGAAAATAACACTGTCCTGGCATGCAAAACTAAAAGCTTCTGCACCTAAAATAGGTCCTCATGATCTAAGGAAAGCAAAAGTTTTCTCCTTCTACTAGAACCTATAGTCTACATTTCTGCGAAAGTTTCCGTCAATTTTCTTATCGAGTAGTTGTTGCTGGAGATATTTCACCACTGTTTCCTTTACTTCAGTTTTTAGAAGTAAGGTTTCTATATAGAGTAATAAAATTTTCACACTTTTGATATTAAAATTCAGGCCAATGGCCTCGGCACCCTGCTTCGCGACTTTGTGAAGAAGCGCTCCTTTACCAATCAACCCGTATTTCCTGACCATTTTTAGGTTAGGTTTACTTCAATTTGCATCGAATTAATGTTTAAGTGGAACAATGTCGATACGAACTCATTGGAGATAAAGACGTCCGTGCCCGCCTTGACGGCGTGAGAGGTATTATCGCAGAATGGGCAGATTTATATGCAAACCCTTCTGTACAAGTATGATTTCACGCGTGGCAATGTTAACGATCGCAAGCTTACCTTTTGTTAATTGAACCACCTCAAACACGTCAAATAGAATTGGGAAGGCAAGCATATTAGTCGCAGATATCTTATTCAACGCCGTCTGACTTGAAAACGAAATCTGACAAAGAAGATCCGTGGCCAAAAATCTAATATTTAAACTTTCCGACTTGCGAAAAAGAGTGGGATCATTCTAATCAGTGATAATTAAGGTTTAATTAAAATATTTATAATTGGTATATTATTCTCGGCTCCCATCAACTACAGCATCACAGCCAATGGCAAGGAATAGGAGGAGAGGTATTAAGACATTTTAAGAGAGTTTCTCCGTGTCATCAACATTTACGAAAGTTTTACTGCTGTTTTGCTGTAATTTAGTGTCATGTTCATAGATCGCAATGGCTTTTAGTCGGCCCCTGCTGTGCTTGCATAACCTGTCTTTTTGAAATATGTATATGTAATTAAAAAAGAGCCAATAACAACGCCATCGGATTGGTCATCAAAAATCTGTGTGTAATTACAATAACAGTAGCTGTATGCGACTTCTCAGAGTAAGCAGCCTTATCCTTGCATACAGGTATATACTAGAATGGGCGTACCTTTTCCCTAGCTACTCGAGGGAACAATAATGATTTTGAATATGGTTCATAATGATCAAAAACACAGACCAGCCGGCAATGCGTCCGCAAACAGTGCTGAAAATAATTTAAATAGGAACACCACGTCGAACCCACACACCGTTGATATTCGGGGGTACTTTTGGAGAAAACTTGGATGCAATAAATATGTACGAATTAAAAATAATGACATTTTCTATTTGCATAAATATCAATATATCGCAGTGAATGTAAACTCTGATGACTTAAGTCGAACCATCACTGCTTTTTTAAATAAAAGCAATTTCTTAATGATTTTTTTATAAAAGCACTTAATATCGAAATTATGATTTATTAAATAAATATATATTTTTTCAGAAATATCGGAACGTTCTTCAGCTCTAGTATCTTCAACACATATTGCGCCTAGGAGAAGATTCACTATTTCACCTCAAAGTAGCTCTGAAGGCATTCGCAGTGCTGTAAGCTACACTAGATCCAGAGAATTTCGAACCACCAATAACAAATGTTTATCTACATCGTACAAGGAAACAGACAAAGGTCAAAATAACATCTGTGTAAACATAGAGTCACACCAAAAGTTGTCGAAAGAACATGCAAGAGACACAAATTCGATTAAGTTAAAAGAAAACATGTCGAATGAAATATCTGAAAATAATAAAAATAAGTATTTAAAACTAGTTAACAGAAGTACTTCACGAACTCAACCATCCTTATTATCTTGTGTAAAATCCCGCAGACCGGATGCATTTGAAGTTATTGAAAAAGATGTTTCTCTACTTCATCAGAGGATAAAGACGAAGGATGAAGAAGTGAAGGTTGATCAAAATGAGGATTCAAGATTTTCTGGGCTTTCGGGCTCTACCATGATTTCCGGTACTCCATGGGTCTCGTATCTTCACAAATTCGATTCTTCTTATTCTTCTAAGGCCATGTCCCATTTATCAAGACATTATACATCTTCTGGAGTATTGCCAGTCTCTAGGCTAGGTAATTACGGATTCCCCAGATCATATGAAACCCCATCTTGTTCTATTAGCGAAGATTTCGAGAAGACGACTTCCGGTTCCAGTTGCGACAATAAAATTCCTAGCAGCAGCAATAGCAACAATGTTAAACCAAAACTGCAAGGTGTACATGAAAGTCCCAAGGTTATTAATAGTCCTATAAAAAAAAATGTTAAAGCAGAAGAAGAAGAAGAAGAAGAAGAAGAAGAAAGTGACAAATTTATATTGAAATCAGACGAGACGTGCCAGAGAGCACTTTCCATTCCCACGGTCTCAAAATATGAAATTACGAGTACAGGGCAAAAAACTTCCTCAGATGCACGAGGAAAAACACCCGTACTGATAAGTGAGATGGGTATGAAAAACAAATCTGCTAGCATAAGTTATACAAATAAAGATTTCCGCAAATCGGTGCTCAATATAGAAAATTGTGATCCTACTCATTCCCAAATGGAAAGAACGCACCAAAACAAGAACTGGAAAAGTATGTCAGCCAGCCCTCAGGGTTCTCGATTTGAAACAAATTTGAACAACTTGCAGCAAGCTAATTCATTTAGTTCATGTACTTCTTTAAAATTGAATCGATCAAACTCAAAAGTAAATACACTTTCGAATAAGCGGAGAAATAAAATTAAAAAGCATAGTTTGAAGGATATATTAACACAATTAGACTCGCAAAATATAGAAGAAACGTCGGCTTTAAAAAGATTTTCGAATTCAGATGAAAGCTGTAAATTACGTTTATCTTGTTCATTCAGTAGTGAGGAAGATTGTCATATACATCTACAACAGTCAAACTCAGAAAGCAGCTTAGTGGCTTTTTCGGCAGATGAGTTCTGTCTCGAAACGGACGAACCCTTAATTCTTTCTGCTGGATCAGGGCCAAGACCAAATAAAACTAGAAACACAGGAGAAGCAGAACTTTTTCTAGTGAATACTTTAGCGCCAGCTACTTCTATTTTTAAAGCCAAAGCGCAAGAATTGGGGGAAATAAGATATGACGCTCAGGTCAACTCAAAAGAGGAATATTCTGATTATACAAAGAATCCTAATGAAAATATATTACCGAAGACTGTGCCACACTGTTTTTCTAAGAGTTTGAGTTTTGGCAATTATGAACATAATGCAGAAGTGAGAAGTACCCAATCAAAAATTAAGCACTATTCCTCGAGTGAGAAACCTTGGTGGATGGATCCGAATTCTGACAACGTGCCTGAAGGTGTCGAGAGACATAATTTTAGCAATGACGATATCAGTCAGGAAACCAACGTCAGCACTATTTTACCCGATGACGGTATAGTTAATTTCTTTTTTGTAATAACAGTCAATTAGTAAACTTTAAAAAAAGCCAGTGAGATCACTCGTATTTTGGATCGCGAGTAAGCTTTATCTTTTAAACTTTAAAAAAATGGGTTTCAGTTATGGACATGCATTTAGGAACGAAAATTAAAAAGAAATAGTTATGTTTCTACTAACAAAATAGAAATTCACAAAAGTAGTTACAATCGGGCCCAACAAGACAAAAAATTGAGCGGAACATTTCTTGGGATCAAGAGGCTTCTTGACTAAAGAAAATTCTGTAAGATTTAACGCTCAATTTCCTACAATATCAAAATTATTTTGCTTAGAGTAGTTAAAATAAGGATTTACTATTAACAGATTTCTCACTGATCCACAGAAAAAATGCAATATCCCAACATTCTGTCGAGATTATGTAAAAAAATGTTCTAGTGACATGGTATTAAAAATTACGCAATTAGGTTCGTCAACGAAATTATGTGGGTTCGACATGCCTTACCTTTCTCTTTTTTTACATCTTTCTACATCAGGTCGATGGATCAATGGGATTCTCAGGTATTGATTAAAGAGTAGAAAATGTGTGTTTGACGTGAATTTTTCTCTGTAGTAAATTTCACTTAAGAAAATGTGTTTAGCACATCTGGATCATTCACTTTTAACGCCAAGTTTGCAAAATGATTATTATCATAATTATTGCAAACTGGCAGGGTTATTTGAATCCCATAGCACTGATGTTATCTAATGTAACCTATTGTACTGTACCCTTTAATTTATTACTCTCTGATGAGAACGATTTCCGCCTATCCCCTAGTTTACAGAAATGACTTCTAAAATGTTTTACTCTAAAGCATACAAGCACATCACAGTTGCAGAGTATGTGATTTGCTGTCACCTTATGAAAACCACACTTTCGACATGGTTCTTACTACAAGAGCCACATTTCGATGGCATGGTTAGACGAAGCATACGAAGTTCCATAGTATGGCTCAGGTGCGTTAAGGACTTTTGTAGCCCCCATTTTTGTAAGAATGTGTGCTTTCCCGTTACATCCATTTCCTCTAGGCGCGTTTTAACAGCCATTATTTTAGCTTGAAATACGATAGGGAATTTGTCCAGTGCGATTGTTATATATGCATTATGTATAATCCCATATACTCTAGCTCCAGAGCCAAGGGAGTCTTTAGAGCCATCTGTATACCAAACAAATCCTTCAGTTGTAAATAAATCACTTTTCACCTGTTCAGCCTGTTAGGGGATGCCATGGGCAGATCACTTTAAAGAGGTTCATGGACGAATATTTTTTTCAGTATGTTATCAGAATGCATGCAAGGGGATTTCATCCACCGGCAATAAACTTCTGATTAAACTATGCCTATCAAGGAAAGCAACATTTCTATGACCTGCCCTTAGGAAAAGTCTACATGCTTTCGTCGAAGCCCTCTGTCTGATTAGAAGGTTGAGCGGTGCTATACCTACATGCATTCCAATGCCGCTGTTGGGGTTTTTCTCATCGATTTAGAAATTGCCAGACAAAATACCCTTTGTAGGCTATCAAACTGTTTGCTGAAACTAACTAAACTCGTTTTCGGCACCCAGATCAATATGGCATAAGTTATAATTAATTTAGTTATGACAGTGCATAACCTACAAATTCCTTGGGTTTGAGTACCCAGGCTTTTTTAATTGCGCCTCCGCAAGCACAAAAGGTTGCTTTATCTTTTTTATTACCGTATCAACATGTGCACCAAGCCTCAAAAATATTGACATAATTTTGTATGAGTTTAAGGAAAGTTCCCACGTGTTTTCCCGTGACCTGTATAACAATGTCATCCACATAATATTGTATACGAAAACCTAATTCAGTTGACTTACGAACCGTGCAGCGAAAAGGATGCGATCTGTGTCAGATAACACAGGACAAACCCATCTATTAACAGTGTTACGTAAACAATATTCATTAGCAGTATTAAATCTAGACGTCGTAGAGGTGTTACTAAAGGCACCCTATATGTCTGAAAATGCTGCTATTGTCACATTTCCATTTCGTCCTGTTCTGTGAATGCGATAAGTAAATGCATAAAGCGCTTCTACAGTGAATATGCCTTTTTGTATAGTAAATTGATTACTATGGAGGGGTTTATCCGGTGGGATATCATATTGGTCCTTGTCTCCTTAATGATAAAAAAAACAGTAGTAAATATATTTAATAGAGTATATCAATAAATGCAATAGGCTTCAGCTTCTCGCCAGAAAGCAACAACCAAAACTGTGACAAGCAACCAAAGCTTAGCTATTTCGTTCCTTGCACTTTCATGCCATACGAAAGATTATACAATTTGTTTGTTTTGTTTTGAAGACTGAACGTGAGACCGTAAATATATCTCAGTTATAATTTTTGGCTGTATACAGAGTAAGATCATTTATAGTGGTACATATTTGAAAAACCGGTGACTTTTTAATAATGTTATTGTTTGTTGTTAGGATATAAAATAGTTCTCTTCGTCTATCATTCAGTGCTGGTGTTCGGAATAAGTGCTGAATATTTTCTGAGAGATATTGACAATCTGCGACGTTTCAAATAATCTTATGCACAAACAATATTAACATATAATTTAAACGATCTTTTAGCGTATAGCGGTTAAATTTATTATATAATTGTATATAATCGCTGCCTTTTTGCGAGTAAGACCCTTCTGTTTCAAAAAACACAAGTGTAAAAAATCATATCATATATGATCAACCGTATCCCAATTCGGATCTTCCCACAGATATAAACAGTGTGACTATGGTACTTTTATTATTAAGATTTCCACAAGATTTGGCTATGAAACTCAAAGTTTAGATGTGGAATTTATCGTTGCGTTGATATGCGGATCATATTTTAGATCTGAGTCAACTTGTATTTAAATTCTGTAATATGCTCTGAACTTGAAAAAGTCATAACTTTACATTTCTCACTGTTAATAGGAAGCTCGTGTTCTAAACACCATTACACAGCTAAAATTATTAAATTTTTTTGCAGTTTGATACACTCTTTTATGTTTACAATTTTTTGAAAGATTTTTTTTAATGTGCAAAAATTAAAATTGAAGTTATATCACCTGATACCAGTTTCGTTACGTTAATTACGTACAGAATTAGTCCCGAATTGGAACCTTGCCGTAATTCTGATATTAGTATGAATGTATTTGATCTGTAGCCCGCGTATTGGATTGGATCACCGTTCTCATCGCAGGGCAGCGACGAAACCCTACCGGATGTTTGTTTTGTGAAAAAAATGCACAAGTTGATGTTCTTTTCACGAATGTTAACACTGTGGACTTTATTCGACAATAGACTTAATTAACGACGACTGAAAGTCTCAGCCGACGGGACTTCAGTACTCGGCTCGAACACGGCGATTCGTTGCCCGTAGATCAAGTGAACAGTATAACTGCTTGAGACTGAAGACCCATCTACAGTGAAGCATCAGAGTTTCTATATTCCTACGTCTCCATGTTAAAAGGTAAGTTTTCATTTGTGAGCACGTACTGTGCAATATTAAAACTGTAATAACAGGACTTGTTCAGTTTGCTCTAAGTTAAACCTGTAATAACGTTTGTGAGTAGAAGGAATTGCTGAGTATGGTCTAAATTAAAACTGTAATAACATGTTTTGACTTAATACGTGCTGCTTTGAATTTTGTTCGACTATGTGTCATTTGATACTCGCGAACCTCGCTTTGGCATATGATGACTAAAGCCTGTCGCTCTCCGCGGCAATCGGCAATCGCATATCTTTACTCTTGATTTTTAAGAGTACGATTATTGTATATATTCTTAACCATAGGTTCTTCCACTAAGTGGTTTACTCATTAATAATGAACTGAAGTATGAGGTTAAAAGATTAGTACTTAATATGTAAAAACGTGTGTATTCTTTCTTTACGTAATTGAATTTAGCTTGTTTTAGTTTTAAACTATATGAAATATAAATACACTTGTATTGATATATACACTTGTATATGATTATGGTTATTCTATAATCGTGGAATCGGAAATTACAGTTTCAATGATCAAGCATCGGTATTCTCGGAGGTCTTATCCCTCTTTGGTAACACTGTCAGTGACGGACCGAGAATAAATACTGTGTGGAATAAGTTGCAGAAGAGAAGAGGTTTCAGTTTTCGTGTCAACGCAAAGGAGAGTGTGAACAATTAAGGGAGCAGAAACGAAATGAATGAGCGTCAGAGTGGAAGTAAACTTAAATTATTACGCGGGGAAAAACGTTTTAGGACTTTAAATCGTTTTTTCTCCCAGTCTAAACTAAACCCGCTTTTATCCACAGACCCAAATTCATCGCGTATGTGCATGCGCCGGGAAGCCATAGCCTTTTTAATTTTGATGTCCCGTGTAGATATTGTGATTTTGAATTGCTCATTACCTGCTTCTACTCGATTTTTATTATAAATTTGGTCATCTTTTTCTATGGAGTTTTACTTTTTTGTTCTCATATTATGTCAAACTCATGACAAAATTACTCAGTAGTTACTTATTGATAAAAATCAATATAACATTAAGCCTAATGTTTTAAATTTTCCTTTATTATATAACATAAAATTAGATAGTTGCTATACAATTAAGACCATTGTGCTCACTGTAAAAAAATGTAATTTGCAAAGTTTGATTTTTAAAAAAATGGAGAAAGTAACGTTTTAATTTCAATCAATTTAAGAACAGAAATTTTTATTTCAATAAATTACTACGATGTCAGAAATTTCATTGAAATTGATGTAAACAAATTTCATTTGGGGAGGACAGCATACTACTTTTAAACACAATGATTTCTAAATTACTGCACAGAAGTAATATTTCTGAATTACAATATAAATTTTTTACGTTTTTTGTTACGAATTCACCTGATTTTAGTTAAAAATTAATAATGGTGGTTGAAAATTGATTTTTTTAATGAAAATTTAATTTTTCTAATTTTAGTTGAAAATTGGTCATTTCTAGTTCAAAGTTAAACAATTTGTATGTACACTAGTCTTTTTTAATTTAGTGTTCGACTAGTTTGTTGAAAATTCACGTATTTTGTTAAAAAAATTGATTTTTTTTGCAGACATTTATCTTTTTCCATGAAAGTTAATCTTCGTGTATAAAATTTCTTTTTTTCGATTAAAAAATCCAGTATTCCAGTCAGATGTTCGTCCTTTTTGTTTAAAATTCATGTTTGAGGTTGAAAATAAAATTATTAGGTTGAAAGTTGGTGAAAGTTTTGACAGTTCAGTACTCTGTAATTTAAGTTATAAAATTCATTTTTTATTAAACTTTCAATTTTTGACTAAACCTTTTTTTATTTAATTTCTGTTTAAAAAATTATCCTTCTTAGATGAAAAATCGTCTTTTTGGGTAGAAATTGATCTTTTTCGCAAAAAATCCATTATTTTAGTTAAAGATTCATCATTTCAGTTAAAAATTTATATTTCTGGTTAAAAATGCAACTATTCCAATTAAATATTTACAACTTTATTTAAAGGAGTTATCACTGTGTTTCAAAATGTAACTATTTTTTTAAAGTTAGTTTTTTTGTTGAAAGTATAATAATATTTTTAACTAAAAATTTAACTTCTTCTTTATTCATAATGTGTCCCCTAAGGGTTTACATGACTTCCATACCTTACAATATTTCTGCTTACATAATAAACAACAAAAAGAAAATTTCTACGTTAATATTTACAAATATTTACAACTATTTACATAAGTTCTTATATCTATCT
>JAAAKG020072932.1:0-17209 GCA_010014905.2 Druon quercuslanigerum
CAATGTTTCGAAGTTCTATATTCTAGTAATATCATATCTATCGCAGTTTGTACAGATTTTCTTTTTTTTAACAATATATTCACTTTACGCTTAAACGTTTTTACAAAATTCTCTGCTGCACCATTCAATGCTGGATGTTTGACTGCTGAAATATTTGTTTAATTCCTAATTTTTTTTTAAATATTTGGTACATATTATGTTCGTGAATTGAGGACCGTTGTAGCTAATTAATTGAAGTGGAAAGCCAAACCGCGAGAAAACTTGTTGCATTGCTTCTACCGTCTTAGATTCTGTTGTGGACTTCATTAAAAATACTTCCGTCCATTTTTTTTGCATCTATTAATAAAAGAACGTTGTGCCTTCGATAGGGACCTATGAAATCTGTGTGTACTCTTTGCCACGGTTCATCTGGCCATTTCCACGGATTAATCTCACTTTTGATCGGGTTGTCTTTCACTTCCATGCATTCACGACACATTCGCCCTACTTCCTCAATTTCTTTGTCTATATTTGGCCACCAAAAAAATGATCGAGCCGTCGATTTCATTTTTACGATTCCGGCATGTGAGGCATGCAGCTCATTTAGTACTATACTTTTTAATTTTTCTGGAACTATTATGCGGTAACCCCACATAATGCAATCTTGCTCTATGTTTAACTCTTCCTTCCTTGTTGAGAATGGTCTAATCTCGTCATCGATCACTTTTCCCCGTGGCCAACCATTCTTTAAAAGTATACTTATTTTTGATAATAATTTATCTTTCCTAATTTCTTTGGCAATAACTTTATGATCTAAACATAATAATGATTCTTGTTCTACGTAGTTAATGTATGTATATTCTTCTTTATCTCCTTTTTTTATCGGCATTGGCAAATGCGATAGCCCGTCCGCACAATTTTCCTTTGATCTCACATATTCAATGTCATAATTAAACGCATTCAAGAAGTCTGCGTATCTTTGCAGTCTACGCACTGCCATGATTGGAATTCCTTTCTTTTTTCCAAAAATTCGAACTAATGGTTGGTGATCCGTGCGTAGTGTGAATTCCCTACCATATAAGTAATCGTAATATTTAGTTACCCCAAAGACAATTGCGCGGGCTTCCTTATCGATTGGGGCATAATTCTGTTCGGTCGTTGATAGCGCTTTTGACGCATATGCTATTGGGCGATCACCTTCCGGAGTGGCATGTGAAAGAATAGCCGAGAGACCATAATCTGAAGCATCGCAAGTTAAAATCACCTTTTTTCCGGGTCGAAATTAATTAAGACTTTTTTTGATTTTAATTCATTTTTTGCTTCATCGAAGGCCCTTTGACATGCCTCCGTCCAATTAAATCGCTCACGTTTCAGACATTCATACATAGGTTTAAATTTTGTTGCGCGGTCCTCGATAAATTTGTTGTAGTAATTAATCATACCAAAAAAGGCTTGAAGTTCTGTTCTGTTTGTTGGCGTAGGTGCCTTGGTTATTGCTTCTATTTTCTCTTGAAGCGCTTGTACCCCCTTTTCGTCAATCTGTAATCCTAAATAATTTGTTGTCTTTTGAAATAATTCACATTTTGACTTTTTTAGTTTTAATCCGCACTCTGATAATTTATCGAGGATCTCGGTTGTTTTTTTGACAATTTCGTCTATTGTTTGCCCCTTTATCAATTTATCATCCAGAAAAACAGTTACATTTTGCATTTTTGCTAGAATTCTTTCCATCTCTCTTTGAAAAAATCCTGGGGCTGACGCTATTTCATATGGTAATTTATTATACTGATAAAGACCCCTATTTGTGTTTATTGTTAAGTATTTTTTTGAACATTCGCTTAATGGAACTTGCGCATATGCTTCTTTTAAATCTATTTTAGAAAAGAATACCCCACCTTGTAGGTTTGTTCTGTAACTCGTTGATAATTTCCTCTTTATTTAAATTTTGTATCCACGCTGTGCCTTTTCTATCCGTCATTAAGCTTTACTTATTTTTGGTACGCGCGTTTTAATCCGTATTATATTCGTCGCCACTGTAGTGTTTGTAGAAATTCAGGGTGTGATTAAGAAGACATGATTTCTATCTAATGGCTTTAATACGATTGACTGATACAGTGTCGGGCTCATTCCCCACTTATCCAGCGCTCTTATCGCTCGTAGAACACAACGTACACTACAAGTTTGTTTATCAAAGAGACAACAAAGAGAGAACAAGAGAACAAGTCAATTTTCTATACACCTCCCCAGGGTCGTACCTGAAGAAATAAGCGTGGAAATTAAATCTTCGTAAGAGCCACTACCAAGCACCGTTGTAAACGAATTTCTTAAGGCAATTGCGTTCTAAAATGTGTTATTGTATTTTCGGGATAACATTTCAAACTACTATCACTAGGTAGAATGAGATAAAACCTGTTTTATAGAACCTTTCCCCCGTGTTGAAATTAATTTTTCAACAATTAACTCGTCCTTGCGCACATTCTTATTCTTGACATCTGTTACCCACATCCCAAAACCAAGTGGCCGGAAGAAAAAACCAGGTATGCCCTAGGTATAGACCTGTACTTTAACCTTTGTTAAAACGTAGGTTCATTTCGCCGCGATTTTTTCTGTTATTAATGAAAGCAAATTAGTGCCATAAATTTTTGACACAGATTTCGTGAAGTTCGAAAACATTAATTAACATCTCGGACATCAAAAATGTTATAGCGATGGCAAGCAACGGGCGCCTCGCGAATTAATTTGCCGTTTGAAGTCAGAGCATTCTTATATCCCTGGCGATTAATCTCAGTTGCTAGAAAGGGTAACTCTACCACTGCACAGGAACCACATGCGAAACTAATGTTCCGAATTGGCCGGCGCGTCGGAAGAGGCATGACTAGCGGGAAAATTAAATTAGTATCCAATACAATATAAAGATGATATCATGCACAGCCTCCAAATCTAATTGAAGCTGAAAAGTTGGAAATGATAAACATATCTCTTTGTTGAAATATATTTATGCGTGATGATTAGAAAATATGTTATTGACTTAAAGAATTATTAAAAGATAGACAGTAATGGTAAATTATGGCAATAAGAAAATAATTCAATGCTTGTATTAATTCAATTGGATCCAAGAAGGCAAAATATGTTAGATGTTAATCTAATGTTAATACTGTGCATGTTTTAAACATTTAATTTCTAAATCAATAACTTCAATCGGAGAGATGCAAACAGAAAATTCAAGGACCGAGTCCATTTCAAATCAGACACGGTTCTACACTTGAAATCGCAGAATCTCTCGGGGACGAAATATGTTATTTTTCAACAAAATAATGGCGATACGCATTTATTGGATTTGTAAAAAAGTTATAAGTTCTGCGTATTTAAACGTTGTGCTTTGTTCTTTTCAAAAAGCCGATTTTTTTAAAACCTCCATAACTTTAAACACATTAAAGATATTATTTTCTTAATTCTAATAGTATTTATCGTCGTAAACAGTTAAAGATATCGCAGAAAAACAAGAGATAGTTTTCCCAGAACATTGTACGACGTGCAAACTTTCATCTTAACATTTTTTCGTATCTGTCATTCTTTCCGTGAAAAAGTAGAACTTCCGATTATACGAAAAAAAATTCTCCTTGCACAAAAGCTATTTAGCCAGCATTAAATCCAGAAGATATCGTCCTCATCAACGTACAAATTTAAAAAAAATGGCAAAAAATTTAAAAGTGGATTTTTTTAAGAAAATCGAATTTTAATTTTTTTAGGAAAAACTGTCTTTATTTTATTAACTTTAAACCTTTTGTCTAATTTCTTTAAAAAAAAAAACATATTTGGTCCATGAGTGATTCTGAGATTTCGAGTGTAGAACAATGTCTGATTCTAAATGGCTTCAAAGAACACATTCTCGTCATGTACGAGAATTCTTAAAAGATATTTTTTTCTTGATTCTAATAGAATTTATCATCTTCTTTCGTAATCAGCCAGAAAATTAAAAGCAAAAAGGTTTAAAATTAACGAAATCGGGACGGTTTCTCCGAAAAATTAAAAGCAGATTTTTTCAACAAAACAATACATCAGATAATCACTGATCACATTCTTTAACAAGGAGGTTTTAAAACTGTATTCGACGTGCTTCTCGTATCTGAGACTAACACACAAAGTCGACGAATTTTTAAGCGACTAATTCTTTCCATGTGGAAACACGAAAAAAATATTTTTTGAAAAACCCCATCTTTTTTATTCTTCCAAATATTATTGAAAAATTTCTGCTGATAGAAGAAAGGCATTTCATCAGCATCATGCAAGCTAAACTATTTTTCAGGCTAGGAGAATTTTGTTTAATTAAAAATGTAATTTTTACCATATATTTTTGTCGTAAACAATTAAAGATATCAGAGAAGAACAAGGGATAGTTTTCCCAGAACATTGCACGATATGCAAACTTTCATCTTAACATTTTTTCGTATATGTCATTCTTTCCGTGAAAAAGTAGAACTTCCGATTATACGAAAAAAAATTCTTCTTGCACAAATGTTATTTAGCCATCATCAAACTCAGGGGATATCTTCCTCATCAACGTACAAATTAAAAAAAATGACAAAAAATTTAAAAGTGGGTTTTTTAAGAAAATCTCATTATAATTTTTCTAGAAAAACTGTCTTTATTTTGTCTAATTTCTTCTAAAAAAAACATATTTCGTCCTTGAGTGATTCTCAGATTTCGAGTGTACAACCATGCCTGATTTTAAATTTCTTCAAAGATCACATTCTCGTCATGTACGAGAACTCCGCATTTAATTTTTTCAACAATGCGATTTTTTGTACCTTACAGTGTATTTTGTTTTTATTTCTGTATCGCATTCTGGAACTGCTCAGTCAGGTCTTTTTAAATTAGGTCAAAATTTTATTTTCCATGGTCACTTCAATATTCATTTTTTATTTTGCATTAATTTTTATTCTCAGCTACCCTGGAAAATGTATTATTCCAATAAATGTATATTAAAACCATTCATATTATGCGTGTCATGTTTTTATTATTTAAAAAAGCGCGCGTTCTGAGAAAAACAATTATCTTAATAAACATTTTACAGCAACGTGTGTCGTTTTTCCATACATTTATTCTTTTTATTTTTATTTTTTACGATTGAAACAAGAACTACGCGCCCATTAAAGGAATGCATGATAACAAACTTGTAGACATTTTTTGGACAAATATATTTTTTTAAATTGTTTTTCTGATCATTTGTCGTTTTTAAAAAATTTAATTTTTCATTTTTAATGTTATTTTTTACGATTCAATGAATAACCTTGCATTCTGTCTAAAAATGATTCATGACAAATTTGTAGCCCTCTCTTGGGTCTAATGTTGTTTTTCCAAAATTTGATTTTTTAATTTCTTATCTTAATATTTACGAAAAAAACCAAGAATACGCATTCCATCAAAAAATTATTTGTAAAAAATTTAGAGATCTCTTTAGTGCATAATTTGTGTAAATTTATTTTCTTTCGTATCTTGGATAGGTTGACAGCAAAATGGATTTTTTTATTACTTATTTATGGTTAAAACTAAAACCGTTGGTCAAGAAAAGCTGGTTAGCGAACTCAATCTTTATTTTTGGTTCTCTATACTGTGTAAGATTTTAACCTAATTTAATTAGTCTTTGTCAACTTATCCGAGAACTAATTTATTTTTCCCGCTACCCATGCCCTTCCAACAGGCTGGCTAATTCGGAGTATTAGTTTCGCATTTGGTCGGTGTGCAGCGCTAGTGTCACCCTTTCTCGCAACTGAGATTAATCGCCAGAGAAATAAGACATCTTCGACTTCAAACGGCTAATTAATTCGCGAGGCGGCCGTTGCTTGCCATAGCTATAACTTTTTTGATGTCCAAGATGTTAATTAAAGTTTTCGGACTTCAAAAAATAAATAAATTTTTGCTCTTTATGAATTATCGAGAAAATTGAATTGTTCTTCACTATTATTTGAAAGTCTCAATTTTAAAAGAACACTATTTTAAAAGGACCAGAGAGATGTATCGGCCCTTTTAATACATATTTTTATATTAAATCCATTTCTAACTCGATTATATTAAGTAGAGCTAAGTCCTAAGTCCTAAGAGAAGACCAGCTTTTTTCAGGAAGTGTGTTAATTTCTGTTCATAAAAAAGTCCATCAATGACTTCCCCAGCTAAATTTTTCAAATCGTACACAAGAGGTGAGTATGTTCTCCACGTTATAACCCGTTTAATAACAAACGATTTCTCTATTCACCCCAATTCATATCCTTCCTCGAAGGTGCTATGTGCACGACTGATACGTACAAAATCGCGAACCCGGTATTTAGCCTTTTACTATTATTGTATATTGTTACAAGTAAGTAAAGGATATCAACATATCTGTGAGTATTTCAGCAGGTAAAATATCGCCATATACGCTCTTTGAGAGTGCAATTAAAACGGTTGAAACTGCGGCTTTGGTAGCAGAACCGCGTCCTACTTGAAACTTAAATTTGCGATCTTGAAGAAATTTCTGTAAGCTCATACCGATAAATTCTTCCTTTGTCAGTTTGCAGGAAAATAGGCTCCATGTAGTTGTTTACGAATTTCTTTTTAACAAAGATCTGAAAGAAGTGAACGGATAATGGGTGCTAGTAAAAGTGGTAAAAATCCACATTTTTGCACGATAAAACTTTTATTACTCTTCCATGTACCACACGGTGTAGCTAATTTACGTAACGAGTGTCGATGTTTTTTTAACTTGAGTTTTTCACTTATTTCAAAGGCACATTCCCGTGTAATATATGCGTTGATTGGTGCTTAGATGGAATAAAGCTTGCAACGCTGCAGCGTTTTTTACGCCAATTGGACCCTTATGTGTTTTCAACTTTATCACAGGTGCACGGCTGGAACTGAATTATCACTGTTTCGGGATTTTTTACCGTTTGCAGGAATGCAGACGTAGTGAAATGGATCAGTGGGGAAAATAGCTATTCTAAACCGGCAATTGTCAGAAGTTGACTGTTTCCAATCAAACAACAGATAGCTGTGTGGTTGAGAAAAGCATCGTAGTAAGCCTCTTAGAGAAATTGGAGGTTTTACGGGGAATACTTTACGTGCCATATGCTGAATTTGTGCTCGATCATGGGTTTTTTTTAAAACAACAGTATAATTTGCATTTAGCGATATATCGCGATAAAGAGATTCTGTGAAATAAAAACTACCCTCAAGTTTTTATGATGATGGTAAAGAGATCGACGGTTGAAAATTATGCGTTGAAAAGATACATCCCATAATTAATCGATGTGACGAATACATTTTTTCACAAAAAATGTCTGTCCGCGCCTAGTAGGCTCTAGCGAACCGAGTGAACGAATAGTATCCACATAGTATGCCTTCCGTATCATGCAACAAAAACTAAAAAAAGCAGCCAGATCAACATTTAAATTGGTGACATTTGGATTCTACGTTAAAATTTCCATTAGAAGCTCACGGAGTAATCGCAATACATTTTTTTGCAACGAATTTAAACCAACTTAAATGTAGATCTTGCTGGTTTTTTGTAGTTTTTGTTGCATGATACGGAAGGGATACTATGTAGATACTATGAGGATACTCTGTAGCGTGTCCTTTCCGTTTACTCGGTTCACTAGGGCGCCCCCCTAGTTTCCATCTTCAATCCATTTTTATCAATAAAAATATTCAACTAAAGTCTATTTCTTTGATACCTTTTTTTCTCGGAATTATTCCACCCGCTTTTAAGGAGAAAAAAAATTGGAAAATAACTTTCGTCGGTGTGGTCAATGGACAGTTAGTTAATATGCCCCTGCGGATACCGTAACCAGGATTATAAGCTCACTGTCCTGGTTGCCGCGGTTGCACAAATTATGTGCTAACAACAAAGTATCAGCTCCATTCCGTAGTAATAGTTCGCACATGAATCAGTCTTTATTTATTTTTTTATTTTATTTTTTGAAAAAGCTTTTTTTTTAAATCATGTCCTCCTCTTCTTGCATAACAGTTCATCTGACTCTTCGTCTATTATCATGATGTCGTCATCATCAGTAGAAGCATCGGACTCACCCGTGAGATCTATCACGACTGGCGATGATGGTCGTGAGCTTCTCACAGTGCGTTTTTTCGAAGAGGAAATTGTGGCAGCTTCCTCACTTCCTCTCATCATTGTCGTCGTCATCTTCGTCATCTGATGGACTGACAATGTCAGCAAGGAGATCGTCTCCATCATATTCTTTGTAATCTGGAAAAATAATGTAGAAAAGTATTAGATATGTGTTTGAACTGTGATTATTCTTTTTTGTTAACATGAGAAAAATATTTAAACATACTAAGAATAATGTTAGCGCGCGCACACACAAACGAACACATACGTATTTGACGGGCCGAGAATAAGAGCGGCGTAACATAAGTTGCAGAAGAGAAGAGGTTTCAGTTTTAGTATCAACGCAAAAAAGAGTTTGAAAAATTATGGGAGTAGAAACGGAATGAATGAGCGTCAGAGTAGAAGTGATCAGAAATTATTTTGCGGGGAAAAACGGTTTAGGACTTTAAACCGTTTTTCCTCCCAGTTTGAACTCAACCCGCTTTTATCCACAGACCCAAATTTAACACGTATTTGCTCGCGCCGGAAAGCTATAGGCTTTTAAAATTTGATGTCCCGTGCTGATATTGTGATTTTGAAGTATTCATTGTCTGCTTCTATCAGATTTTTATTACAAATCTCGTCATATTTATTAAGGAGTTTAAACTTTTTGTTTTCATATTATGTCAAACTCATGACAAAACTACTCAGTAGTTAATTATTGATCAAAATCAATATAAAATTAGGCCTAATGTTTTCAATGTTTCTACATTATATCACATTATATAAGATAGTTGCTATAACAATTAAGACCATTGAGCTCACCATAAAAAATAATATTCCCAAAGTTTGCATAATGCTATTATGTATTTGAAAACTAGCTGTGAATTTTATCTCGAGTGTTTCCACTTTATTCGTATTTATATTCAATATAAAGCACTTTAATTCTCGTTAGCGAATGTATTTGCCTCCCCATAGCGAAAACATTTGTTATTTCTTAAATAATGGAGAAACTAACGTTTTTATTTTAATCAATTTAAGAATAAAAATAATACAAAATAATGCAAATTTTTTAAAAGATACAATGAGAAATCAGACAAATCAAATTTTGTGTTAACAATGGTGATTTTTCAAGCTTAAAAAGGGAAGACGGAAATTCTGTTGCAGCCTGCCCCTTTCCCAGCTTTATGCTAACAAGGGGGCATCGCGTAATGCCCCATAAGGCTCTACAAGTGACAGATAGTTTTGTTGAAAGTTATTTTTTTTGTTAAAAGTAATATTTTTAACAAAAAATTTAACTTATTCTAATTGAAAATTACAAATGAAAAATTGAGAAATTTTTATAATTCTCGCCTAAAAACTACAAGCAGTGTATAATGATATATAATATACATATAATTAAAAATAATGCCTTGCTTAAAAAGCCGGATAGAATCTGATAGAAACCGGATAAGTCTTTATACGGGTCTATCCGGGCTCTATCCGAGACGTGGAACCAGAAATTAATTTTGACTCAGTCATAATGATCATCTACCCGGGTCTATCCGGGATCTATTTGGGACACGATAACAAAAATTAGGTTCCTCTAAATTCAAAAGAAACGTCCATCTGGGTCGCTATCCGGGACCTATTTGGGACACGAAAACAATAATCCATTTCCTCTTAAGTTCGAAAGAAGCGTCTATCTGGGTCTATGCAGGACCCATCTTGAAGTTTAATGTAGAAGAAAGAAAAAAGTCTTTCAGTGTATGTTTATCCGGGTCTATCCGGAACCTTTTCGGCACACGAAAACAAAAATTGATTTCCTCTAAATTCAAAAGAAGCGTTTATTTGGGGCTGTCCGGGACCCATCTGAAATTTTTCCTTTAAAAAAAGTATCAAGTTTTACTGTGTACGTTTATCCGGGTCTATCCGGGACCTATTTGGGACACGAAAACAATAATCCATTTCCTCTTAAATTCAAAAGAAGCGTCTATCTGGGTATACCCGGGACCCATCTTGGGTTTTTCCGTTGAAAAAAGAAACAAGTTTAGCCGTGTATGTTTATCCGGGTCCAGACAGGACTTTTTGGGACACGAAAACAAAAATTCATTTCCTCTGAATTTAAAAGAAGCGTCCATACGGGTCTATCCGGGACCTATCTGGGAGTTTACCATTGAAAAAAGAAACAAGTCCTTCTGCGTGTGTTTAACCGGGTTTATCCGGGACTTTTTCGGGACAAGAAAACAGAAATTGATTTCCTCTACATTCATACGCATAGAGTTAGGACTACGTAGAGTTAGGACTACTTGTGACGGCCGGCGCACGAACAACTGAAAACAAATTGCATGAATTAGATCGCCGTATGCGCCGTATCAACACGTGCTCTCACGTCTCCTCTTTGGTAAAATGTACGCGTTTGTGAAATATGCACATCCGTGCAAAAATTTTATCATAAAGCATTTAACTACGGATATTATTCATCAAAGCCAAATCCAAAGTTTTGACGAAAACAATAAAAAGGAAAAATTATTATGGATATCATGTGGTGAAAATAACCAAGTAACAAATAACCAAAAAAACAAAATAACCAAAATAGCCAAGTTCGGATTGGGAGAGTAGGAGGTAAGTACAAATGCATTATTCGACAATCTGTCGACAGGAAAATCCGTTTTTTTCGAGGTCATTCCTTTTAATTGGGAAGTTAGGGATAATTTGAACAACATTCGTAATTAGTTGATTATTTTTCGTTCTTTTTTTCAATTTGATAACAGATGCATCGTTCAGGCATTTTTCAAAAAAAAAAAAAGCATTTTTTGTAGTGTCAGTCCTTTTAATTGGGAAGTCCATGATAATTTCATCACCATTCGCACTTAGTTGATAAACTGCAAGATTCTGTAAACAAATTTAATAAACAAATGCATTATTCGAGCATCTGTCGACAGGAAAAATCCACTTTTTCAGTGCCAGTCCTTATAATTGGAAATTTCACGATAATTTTAGAAACATTCATATTTAGTTGATAAATTTTTTGTTTTTTAAAATACAAGCTTACATAAAAAATGCATTATTCGAGCATCTGTCGGCGGAAAAATTCATTTCTTTCGATGCTATGCCTTTTAATTAGGAAGTTAGGGATAATTTCAGCAACATTCATAATTAGTTGATTATATTTCGTCCTTTTTTTAAATTTAATAACAAATGCATGATTCGAGCATTTTTCAACGAAAAAAATCATCAGTCTACGTTGTGTTCGAATCGCACCGCAGTTAAATGATCTTTTTTCTTAAATAATTATTTGTAACATTTTATTATTACGAAAAACATGTAATAGTTATTATTACAAAAAGTCCTATTGTTGAAAACAATTTAACATCTTGATTTGTTCAATACCTCACGGGTCGACGCAATTTAACATCTAAAATTATTTTTATATTATAATAATTTTTTAAATAATATACGTGTTTAATGTAGATTCAGAGGAGGAACTAAGGTAAATTATAGACCGTCAAAGAACAAAATTTGCGCCAAGTTTTTTACTGAGGGCTCTTCCTGATCTACCTGCTAAAGTTATACAAGATAAAAAAGCGAAACAAGAAGTAATTTATTATTGCTATTATTCGAAATACTAGAAATTAAGAATAGGATTAGCTTGTTATGTAACAGGAGTAAGGTTTCGTCGTTTTCTAGGCCGGTATAGCCTTGGAGCAGTAAAGTAGGTCCTTGTTGATGGCGGGGTACTTTATTGGTGCTTGCCCTTTAAACTAAACTCAAACCTAAGACGTGATTCCATGAGAAAACTCGGAATTTCTGACAAAAAATTGTTTAAATTCATAATTATATAGTAGAAAAACTTATCCAATCACGCTTTGAAATACAGATTTCACAGTTTTCAGACTTTGACAACTTTAATTTATAAGCCTATACTTTTTCACTGTTTAATCAGGAACGTTAAAATTTGTGTAGTACACCATAAGAATTCTTTTAAAATACCATTTGTTTAGATTGAAATATGTACAACTGTTTGCTTTTAAATTGAAATTTCTCAAAATTGTTTATAATTTAGAAATTACGCCTTAAAAGCTAAATAATTTTTAATAACATGTTGAAGACTCAATTTTTAACAATCTTCAATCTAAATTAACAAAGCGTTAAAAATAAAATATTTTCAGGTGGTAAGTGTTGGATAATTTTTTCTTGAAGCGTGGAAATCAATTTGTACATCATTTCATACTCTTCGCCTATGCTCAATAAATAATCCTTCACACTGGAATCATTTTTAATTGAAAACGATAAAAATTTCATAATTTCAGTTTAATAATTCATAAATTAAACAATTTTTAATCAACAGTAGCTCGTGTAATTGAATAATTTTGTTACTAAAAATTTTAAATAAAATTTCAAATTAGTAAATTCAATATATTTTGGTTCAAATTTTAATCGTTCATTGAAATGTAGAGAATTATACAATAGCAAATGAAAAGGTCTTCAATTTGTACAATATTTAATTCAAACATTAAAGACACCGGTTGAAATTTTAAATCGTTCAAAATTGTGAAATTTCCAATTAAAAGCCCTTATTTAATTGAATGATTTAATATTCAAATAAGTTTACATTTAAAGATTTCTAATTTTAAATTCTATAAATTTAAAACCGTTACTTTTGATTATGTTTTAAGAGTTCAATTTGAGAATTTATCTGACCGTGAGCCTTTCTCAAAACCGTGAAATTAAAGGAAATTTTTCTCTCAATCTTGAGTAATTGGTTGTAACCGCTAATTTAAACATCGTTTCATTTTGAAGGATCTGAAAGGAATTGCTGCAGATAAGGAGAATGAGCAACATTCAATTTTCGACAATGACTTCTTTGTAAAGGTAAAGAAAAAAGGAATTAAGGCTTACAATTTAAACCGTTCAATGTTGCAGAATTAGAAATTTAATCTTCCTATATTTATTTCTGATTATAGGTTTGCATGGAGAACGGAAAGTACAATAATGAATAATTAGGAACACTTAATGTAATAAACAATAATTAATAATAAAATAAAAATAAAATAATAATAAATTAATGATAAATTAATTAACAAACACTTGTTTCTTCAAAATGCACGATTACGCGTTCCCTGCATTTTTTCCTTTGCTTTAAATAAAAAATTGTGCTTTAGATTTAATTTCTTTCAATTTTGTTTCCAAAAAGATCCTCTACGATATTGTAATATTAGGAGTTTTGTGAAAACATATTAGTTTTATGTAAGTCAAAATTTCACAAGATAAATTTTTACCAAACTTTTTCTTCGTAATTCGTCACCACTTTTTAATAAAACTCCCACAAACAGAATGGTAAAAAAGGTTTTTGTAATGACGAAATAAGCTATAAATCTCCGAACACTTTAAAATTGGCTAATATTACACTGAAAAAACACCAATTAATTTTTATTCTTCCTGATTTTATTACCCAGGAAATTTTAAAAATGGCTTTAAAGTATAATTTCGAACAACAGAAATAAATACATTTTTTGCATGTTGATTCCTCAACAGATATTTTCCTTGATTGGAAATAAATTTTTTCCCTATAGTTTCAGTTATCTGAAGCATAAAAAGAAACATTGTTTACAACGATTTATAAAATTAAGATGAAGGTTAAATTAAGGTCTTCTTCTTAAAAATTGTTTTTTCAACAATAGTTAATGTAGGCTTTATATTTTTGCTTTGTCTTGAGATACAAAAGTTGTCATTGTTACATATTTTAGGGCTCATTCTATTTCTAGCGTGAATCTTTAAATATCACTTTGGTATGTTTGTATTAAAAAATATTTAGGAATTGTAAAATTGTTATTTTTATACACAATATTTTACTTTAATAGAATTTTTTTATAAAAACATACCAAACATGTTATAAGAGAATCTTTCAAGAAATAAGTAAGGTCTCAAACATTAGATTAAATCAGAAATGCAAGTTTTACTTGAAAAGAAAAACAAATTACTCAATGTGAATACTTTCCCCGATTTTATTAATCATTTCTAACAATGTTCATTTTTTAACTTTATCAAATATGTGGGTTTTTTAGAGTGATACTCTAGGATGAAAGAAGCGATTGATGTAGTATAATATAAATTCACAATGTATTATAAATTATTTGAAAATAGCATATTGGAATTATTAAAATTATTACAATTTTAAACACTTTACCGAATTACTACTATGGAACTAGGATAGAAGTGAACAAACTTGAGTAATAATTTTAAGATCTCCGGAATTGACATTAAAATAAATGCATTTTCCAGGCTTTCATATTGAGATTATTTTAGACAAACATCGATATCCTACCAACCTATTATTTACAACACAAATTTAATTGAATAAGCGTACCTGTAATTCACCTACAATAGGCCAGAACTTCAAAGCATCAAACGCAGCATCGTCACCAGCACCAAAAACACGTAAATTGATCAAAAACGTTTTTTGGATGAACAAAATATACGTTGTTTCGGAGAGACTATGTTTTGAAAATATTTAAAAAACATGTCACAGGTTAACAACGCCATCGAAATACATTGTCGTGAAACCGAAAAAGACCTGGATACAATTTTCAAGCGCCCTTTTTAGGTCCCGGATATACCCGGATATGAAATGGTATGTCCAATAAATTTTAATTAGGACCGGATATACCCAGATACGAAATTGTATGTCGAATAGATCCCGACAAGAATCAGATAAGAGCCAGATAGAATTTTTAAGCGCCCCGCACATGTCCTGGATAACCCGGATACGAAATCATATGCCGATTACATCCCGGCTAGAACCAGATAAGACCCGTATAGAATTTTCAAGGGCCCCTTAAAGGTCCCAGAAAGATCCGGATACAAAATTATATGCCGGATAGATTCCGGATAGGACCGGATAAGATCTGGATCAATTTATGTCCCAGCGTCTCGCGAAAGTCACAGATAGACTCGGATACAACCCAGGTACAAAAACCGTAGTTCATTCCTGATAGGGCCGGATAAAGTCCCGTCTCTATCCGGGTTTTAATCGATATTCTATCCGGCATTTTGAGCAGGGTGTACAATGTGAGAAAAAATCACTTGTTGAGCAGAGAATAATTTTTTTGATTTTTAAAATACACAAAACATCATAGTTTACAGGCAATATGCTGCCGTAAGTCTTAGGAACTCACTTTTGAATAAGTTCATAAACATTGGTTTTTTGGTGAGAGGTAAAATGGATTTCCACAAGACTGCGGGGAAAAACGGGTTGACCCGTTTCTCCCCTTAGCGTATTTCAATCCGCTTTACCTCTGGCGCTTATTCATACCGTTCTTCCGCTTAAACTTTTCAAGTTCGTTTTCGCTCCTCTACTAATTCTACGCCGCTTTTATTCTCGGCCCGTCATTTATTTTAAGAACTATACTAACTTTTTGTAATTATTCACAACCGGCATACATGTATCGTGTCAGAGGGAGAGAGAGAGTGAGAGAACTTTTTTGAGGATTGAAGGGGCTCCTTATAACCGTACGGAATCGAGTCGTAATTTTCTAAAAATCGTCTTTTATTACAAACAGGTTTGACGTTTTCAGTTTCGTTAACTGTGAGGACATGGTGAAATGCAATGCATCTGATGATTAGAAAAATGATTTTAATCGATTCGACTGCCCTAACTACAATCGTTTCGCGGATTCAACGGAATACCCTTTACCTTGTATTTAGTATGAATTTTTCCATTGCCTAAAACTACTTGATACGCCTAAAACTTGGGACCTCCGGAAACAAAAGTCTTTATATAATCCCCCTCACCGTATTTACTCTCGAGCTCGTCAGTCATTTGACCTAAAAGACGACCAAGAGGAGGATTATACTCGGCAATCACTACATTTGTATTAGACGATAGTTTACAGGCTTCGGCCAGATATTTAAACCAGACATAGAACATATCGTCATTGACAGGTGTTATGTCAAAGAATCTCTATTTTGGGATTACCGAAAAGCAGCAGAAGGTCTTTCAGCGAATCTATATAACAGGATTTCATTAAATTTTCCTGTTGTCCAAATTTTCCCCAAAATGAATTTAGAAACAGTTTAGCAACTGAGCGAAGACCAGGATTTTTAGTAATCTTATCGGGATCTGAATTAACACCTTCGATTTTCGAGTGATCATTTAGATACGCTATTTCATCACCTTCGTCATGACACTCGATTGGTCAACCTGCAGACACTTTTTTGATCTTTAAAAATCTATTCATATAATTGGCAAACAAACCTCCACCCCGCGTTTCAGGATTGTGCTGAGTAATCTTGTATTGCCATATTTCATATGTATATATATATATATATATATATTTTAATTTCATACCCCATTTCAACTGCTTTTTAAAATTCATCCATTCCAGGCTCATGTTGACTCTCTTCCTGTTGGAGATTCACTCAGCATGCATTGAAAATTGGAAACATGAGTTTGTGTTGCACGTTGAGACGGAGAACTGGACGATAGAGATTTTGTGGTGTCAAAACACAACATTTCGCGAGTAATTCCAAATTATTTAAATTTCGAAACCATCCCCAGTTAAAGTTTTTCACGCATCACATATCTATATAAAATATTGTCTCACCATCTTTAAGCTCATAAAAACACGTAGTATTTCCCGTACACACACCATAAAATGCATTTCGCGGGTTTAGAGCGTCATTTAATGGTAACGGATGATCTTTAAAAAAATGTATAATTTCGGGGAAATTTTCTTTTATTTCTTTAAATTTACAATCCTACAATTCTGTGGGAATGTAACCGGCTTTTCGCAGCTTTTCGCGATAAACTCGGGTACGTTAAAAACGCTCATCAAGCGAATCCTCAGTATTTAGTCGCTTGTCGTGGTTAATGTTCCGACAATCCGTGCACTTATGCACGGGTTAGGTTTGAAAGCAGCTTTAAGCTGTACCTCGCCCTTTGGATTCTTATATTATATATGATCGTCATGTACACACCTTTCTTTAATGAACTCAATAAAGATTTATTATTATTATTATATTGGCCAACCATCCATCCCACAGGTACTCATGACCTGGTACTTCGCTACTAAACACGGTCGCGAACGCGGCAAGGGATTAGTAGATTCGTTGGTGTTAGTCGCTGTTTTGGAACTCTCTATCCTGCTTGCGCATTCGTCATAATTCGCGAGG
>JAAAKG020072943.1:0-17209 GCA_010014905.2 Druon quercuslanigerum
TGACCCTAATAATATCAAATTTTAAAAAAATTCTATTATATAGTTAATTTTTTAAATAAATAGATAGATATTTTTAATAAACAGTTAAATTTTCTGATAAAATAGTTGAATATTTAATACTAATTTTTTCAGTTTAAGAAAAATAACTTTTCACAAAAAAATAAATAATTCACTAAGTACTTAACTTTTTAAATAAATAGTTTAATTTTCAACCAAATAGTTACATTTTTTATAAAGTAGTTTAATTTTTAACTAATAAAAATAATTTTAAAAAACATGAATTTTCAATCCAATATTTGAATTTTTTAATAAAAAAGATCAGTTTACAATTAAACATTTCTCATTAGAAAATTGTTAAAAAAATAAATTAATTTGTTTATAGCATTTGAATTTTTAAACCAGATTCATTTAATTGTTAACCAAATAATTTAATTTCCTACTAAAATAGTTGAATTTTCAACTAACAAAGATACATTTTTACCAGAAATAAAATAGTAACATTTTCAGTTAAAAAAATTTATTTTTAACAAAAAAACAAATCATTTACCAAGTAGTTAATTTTTGAAATTAATTGATTTTTTAACTAGGAAAAATTAATGTTTCCAAAAACTTCGAGCGCAACAACAAGAAAATAGACATTAATGTGCCCAGTTTAATATTTAGGTAGGCCTTTTTATCAGAAAAATTTGTCTCGTGACAGTAATAATGTGTAGAGTTTAAAGTGTAGAGTTTTAATGTGGAGAGTTTATTGGTGTAGACTTTAATGTTCTTGCTTACAATTTTCGAGTTTAATGTGTAGCGTTAAATGTGTAGCGTTAAATGTGTAGGGTTTTTGTGTGGAGACTTTAATGTGCACAGTTAGTGTGTACAGTTCTAAAAAATTCGTTTATAACAAGTTGTAGAGTTAATCGTCAAAACTTAAATGTGTAGACTAAAATGTGTAGACTCGACGTTTTCGCTTAATGTGCAGAGTTCATATAATGTGTACGCAGTTTAATCAATTATTTTTGCATACATGAATAAAGTATTTAGGTTCATTTAAATCAACTAGGTAATAATTTAATTAAAAATAATAATAATTAGATTGAAAATATATTTATTTGTTACAAAGAGTTCATGTATTTATACCAATAAAGATCTATTCCTTTAGTTGAAGGAAATATTTTATTTGATTACTAGAATTGAATTATGCATAACAAACAAACAATTAGTCCTACAAAGTAATTTTTTTTTTAAATCAAAAATTTATCAATTCAATATCCATGTTTTTGATTAGAAGAAATATTTCTTTCGTATTTATGGTGAGGGTTAAATACGGCTTTCCGTCTTAAAATTCCCATATTGCAGCATCGTCGTGGTTATCCCTGGGGACTTTACACTGGTGGATTTTTCATTAAATTTTTCTGTTTCAGGTTCATTAAGGTTTCAAATTATCTTGTATGTTTAAATTTAATACTTCTAATAAACAGGCAAATGTTAATTATAATTCAAGCTAAAAGAATCCAGTTGTTTATTTAGGTCAATGTGTACTAGAATTATAGTACGAATTACTTTATAATACTCACGCTTTGTTTAAGCCAAAGAGGTATTTTTTTCAAATCAGTGGGATATTTTTTTTTCTTTAAATGTTTGAAAATTTGAGATGTGGAAATAGGTTTTTTAGCCTATAAAATATTTGCTTCCATCAATCCACATTTCCTTATTTCAAATAAATAGTCATTCCCATTCATGACACATTCATTTGGAACAAACAGTCGTTGATTTACTTCAAAATTTATATTTTTGTACTTCAAATAATATTTATTTCATTCAAAGACATATTTCCCTCCAACCAATGTATCGTACTATTGAATCAAATAATGTTAACTTAATCCAATTAAAATTTCTCTGACTAAAATACATAATTGTTTCCATCGAAGTGCTTATATTTTTATTGGCCTCAAATAAATATTTCTTTGAAAATAAACAAGAGTTTCACTTACTACAGACAAGTGAAATTCAATTGGTACAATTAATTTTTTTCCGTTTAGTTCAACATGAAGGTACATTTCAGGGAAGTACAAATTTTTGGAATCCAGTGAGTACTTTTTTCTTTATTTAAATTAAATAAATTATTAATAAGAAATAAAAGAAATGAAGCAATTTACTTAAGCATATTTTTTAGAACCAATAATATTTTCATATCAATAAAAATTTTTTTAATTTACTCTGTAGATCTAGACTAGTGAAATCTTAATAATTAACAGTGCATTTTTATTAATCGAAAAAGAAAAAACTGAACTACTAAATATTCTACACAAACAACAAATTCAATTTGTCAAAATATTTAAGTTGTGAAAATGTAAAATGTATATGTAATTGGTTATCATATAATTAAAAGAAAGTGATGGAAATAAGAAAGGTTGAAAACATTAAATGTGAATAATAGAAAGTGTCTGTAAAATTTTCAGCTTTATAGAGATAAGATGATAAGAATGTTGCGTAATTTGTTGATAGACCAAGTCACATGATCCAGTATCATTTTGCGTATCATCCTAGAACACATCATCATTTAGATTTCTCTAATTTAAAAGCAAAAAACTGAAATTATTTACACGCTTATTATATTTAACCTTCCATTATTTACTTTAAGTAGCATCATTAATCGTACGCGTGGTATTTTTTTTATATGAAAGGAAAAAATGTGTTTAATTCCAAAATAAAAATATCCAATAACTGTATCCTACTTATGTATTTCCCAAATCAAAATAATTTAAAAATTCTTGAAGTATCAAATAATAGTTCCAGGTGAAAAAGTTGTATTTCGATGATGTATAGTGGATACTAATATTTTTGTTTTGTTTTCAATTGCAAAATTGATCAAACAAATGATAACTATTATTATCTTCTCTACTTTAAACAAACATAAAAATAAATGCTGAAAAGTTTAAAAATATTCCTTAAAATCTTAAAGATCCTTTTTTATACTCTTGTATGTCATTTGAACTGTTTTTAAATATTTTTAAATATTCTCTTAAGGCCATGTGACATATGAACAAACCTGGTCCTGAATGTATCTGTCCCAACATACAGCTAAACGAAATAAGCTATCGCTATGAAAGTTTGGCAAACGACAGAGGAGGCGATAAAGTGCATGCGTCTGATTTGATTAGGTGGAAATTTTGAAAAAAAATATTTTTGATGACAGGAAAACTGGAAGCTATATTGCTACTTTTCTTTTCCAACTTGCGTCCACACGGAATGAGATATCACTTTCAAAATTTGGCACTATAATTAGAGGGAACTCTGGAATGTGTCTCTGATCCGCAATAATTAGAATGGTTAAAAAAGTTTTTTTTAAATTATTTATTTGGAGAAGTACCGACCATGCTGTAGAACACTGGAAGGAACTTTCAGTGTTGTCAATTGGGCTCGTTTTGAGGTTTATATTTATCTTAATGGGGTAAAACAACAAAAATCGCTCACGAACATTATACACAAATAATACAAAATCTAGTGTGTGAACTTGAATTGCAAATAAATGAATTTTGTCTGACACACGTATCAGCTGACAACTTCGAACTTCTATGAGTTTGTCGGTAATAAAGATTGCATAATTACCGACAGAGAAAGATAGAAGTCAAACTTCTGCCGTGAAGTCTAAATGCGTCTGTCAATATTTCGTACTTTCATAAATAAACTTTTTGCTTCCCCTAACTCTGTGTGTAGGCACAAACGGTCATTTGATATTTATTAATATTTTTCGAAAATTTCTTCCGCGTTATTTAAACTGTTATTTTTAAATGTCTGTGAAAAATATTGATCTCAGGACTGCCTTTATCAGCTGTTACACTCGTTACACGGCCTTAATATAACTTTTTTTTAAATAAAAGACATTTTAAGTTTTCTTATGAATCTGAAGAAAATTCGTTGACGCTCTGGAAACCTCGCAAAATTATTTAAAAACTTTTTATTCTTTTTCGAAATCTGCAAAGTCAACGAAAATTAAAAAGAATGGCTGGAGAATCATCCGGGGTCTTTTTTGACAATTTTGGAAATCTTTTAAAATATTTTTGAATATTTTCTTATAATAAATTCTTCAACAGAAAAAAGCGTTACAAATTTCTAAAAATTTTGCAAAAATTTTATTATTACTATGGAAGCTTTCAAAATTCTTTGAAATTTTGTTTAAAATTGTCAAAACTAAACTTGTCAAAGAAGAAGTTACTGTAAAATCTGCCAAATTTTTGGTCGATAGTTTTCAAAATCTTTTTGAAGTTTCTCTAACAATTATTTTTTTTAAATAAAAAATCGTTTTAGATTTCGCTAGCGAACTCAAGAATTTTTGTGTATTCGTTTGAGCTTACAATTATGTGTTGAAATATTCAAACTCAAAAGTTTAAAAACGCTATCATTTTAATTTTGTTTTCATCTGAAAATCAGAAAGTACATTTTTCTAAAAAATTTAAAATCCTCAAAAACATTGAAGTATTTTCGAAAATACTTTGAAATTATAAAATTTGAATAATTGTTTTAAATCCTGAAAAATCGAAAAACGAACTTTTAAGATCTTCCAAATTTTTTGAAATCTTTTTGAATATTATCTGAAAATTAATTTTGAAGGATAAAAAATCATTTAGAATTTCCCTAGCGACCTTAGGAAGTTTCTTACATTCTCTTCAGCTGAAAAATATCTTTTTCGATCCATTTTAAAATGACAGTAAATAGAATAATATAAATCAAAACAGAATGCGCTTGAAAGAAGAAGAATGAATTTGATTAGTTATTGGTAGATCAAAATCTTTTTTTTCGTAATGCGACGGTTTCGTTGCGACAACGTTGCGTCAATTTGTGAAATTATTTATATTCTGAAATTTCATAGGGGAAAGTTTAATAAAAGAACGTAATTGTGACAAGCGTGCAGCTTAATTAAGATATAAAGAAGGCAGCATAAGTTTGTTTTCAAAGTTATTTAAATATAAATTTCCTACTATCCTGGAAAAAATTCACAAAAGTTTTTTGAAGATTTCAATTGTGTCGAAAAAGCATCTATAAAATTAAGAAGAAATTGTTTTCTTTTGCAAGATTTTACTAAATGTAATGAGAAATTCAAGCCAGTATAAAAAATATTCAGGACTTCTAGGATTAAAATTAGAAAAGGATTAAAATAGATTTATAATTTAAAAATTCTTCAAGATCTTTTCAACTGACTTGAATTATTTCTACAATTTTGATAAATTTTAAAATTAAAAACGATTGCCCTAAAATATTCTATTTTTTGCAATCTAAGCAATTTGTAATTTGTTTAGTAATTACATAATAAATAAACTATAGTAATTTTACTCAATAAACACATTTTTTATTTATTTATTATTTAAACAAAATTGTTCAATTATTTAGATTGGTAAATTTTGAAATACAGTCATTTTAGAAGCTGTCAAGAACTTCATTATTCAAGAATCTTCTAATTTGAGAATTTAGATTCTTTTTTATTATTGATTAGTGGATCGTTATCGAAATGTCTGAAGAAAGTTTAAAACTTGTTATTAATAGCTGTTTAGGTGTAAAAAAGAAGTTTCAAATGTTGAAAAATAGCCTAATAATACTTACTAATGAATTTTGCGTAAACAGTTATTAAATCTGATTGATTTATAGCAAGAAGACATTTCTATATAATTGGCTGCTTATTCCGCTAAAAAGCGGAATAATTTAATAATTTAATAATTTAATATTTAATAATTTATTAATTTAAAATAATAATTTTAATAATAATAAATAATTTCAAAGTACATAACATGATAAAGAATTATATAAAAAATTGTTCTTAAGAATAAAAAGTGTTGGTTTTTATCAACATTTCTGGATTTTCGAAATTTCTTAACCTTTTCACTAATTTGGAAGAATCCCGCAAGGATTCCAAATTTCAAAAAATCTCGTAAGACTTCCACAGATTTGAAGATATTCGTAGAGAACTTTGAAAAAATGATAATCATTTTTGGTTTAAAAAAATTATTTTATACAGAAAATTTAAAAAGATTTCAAAACATATTAAAAGATATATAAAAATGTAACAATCGAACAATAAAATTATCGAAATGGTCGAATTCCCCATTTGGAACATTCCCTGAGTAATAAAGTTTCTGGCAGTTGATAAAATGACCGAATTATTATATACGTTCCTCAAATTAAAATACATGAGTTTATTGATTAATTTTATTTCTATCATCAAAACGCTTTTAAATTTAATTTCAGAAACTTCAACAACTACATGTTGTTTCTGAAATCATATCAAATTTCAAATAACGTTTGAAATAATTACGAAGTGTCTCGTCGTCTTGAATTTTCGTCCATTTCCTTTGCCAAGTATCCAATTCTTTGGGACTGTCGGGACTTTTTAGGGCATTTCCTTATTCTTTTCATACTTTTTAATTTCATTTTAAAATCTACTCTTTCTATCTTTTTGTCCGTAGTGAATAAGCTACCAAGGTATACGAATTTATCACCTTGTTCAATTCTCTCATCATTTAATACAATTTTGCATATTGTTTTCTCACTCTTTCCTTTTCACACTATAGTTTTTGTTTCATTTGCGTGAAGTTGAGGCCCATGCTCTTCATGCTTGCATTTAGTTTATTCAACATTATTTGCAAGTCTTCTATTCACTCTGCTATAACAGCCTTATCGTCTGCAAACGCTAACCCACGTAACCTTACTGTTTCGAAATCCGCACCTTCTTCGTCGAAAAGGGCCATTCTTAAACACTTGTCCATGAATAATTTGAATAGCTACGGTGTTGTCTAACACCTTGCATAATATCGAAAAAGTGCCTCCATTTTCCATTTACCCTTAAACTCGCTTCGCTACCCATATATGTATATTGCTTTCATAGCTTGGAAGAGCCATCCACCGACTCCGTACTCTTTCACGACTTCCCAAATTTTACTTCTATCTACCTTGTCAAAAGCGTTTTCTAGGTCAACTAGATCAATAGCTTTTTGCAGGTCACAATCGTCTGTGACGCCGCCAATCTTCATGAATAAATTTATTAATTCGCACAGCCTATGTGGTATGTACGTCCCACCGTGTTTGAGCATTTCAGCGTTAATACTGTCTACCCCGACAGCCTTAACGTTTCTCAAGTTCCTAATTATACCCCAAACCACAGTGACACAAAATTTCTTAATTGATTCTTGTAACGTATCGTGTTCTACATTGCAATTGTCGTGTCCTATAGCTTTATCTCCGAATAGTCCCTTAAAATAGTCTCTCTGAAGAACACCCCGTCTGCATCAAATAAAAGTTCTTATTTACTATTTCTCATGTTGCCAAATTCTGTACTTTTCTTCAAGGTAGCTGAGACCTGTCACGTTTAAAGTTCTCTCGTACGCTTCTTTCTGTACTTTTTAGGTAGCCTGAATTTTATCATTCCAGCATGCATCACCAGACATTCTTCCTACAACCGCTGTACCACACACTTCGATCCCATATCTAACAATGATATCCAGGAACTTAGTCTATGTGCCCTCTATATCTTTGCTTGTTATAAGCGCCTTTCAAGTTGTCTTATCTATGTGTTCGTCTATCTTATTTTTAAAATCTATTCGGACATCCGGTTCCTGTAGGTTCTCAATTTTGAATCGCGTTTGTTTCCTTTTCTTGGTATTTTTTTTCATCCCTGAGCTAATATTATTTTGGAGACGAAAAGGTAATGAACTGTGTTGCATTCAGAACCTCGCATAACCCTTACATCGTAGACTGCCTCTCTTAGTCTTTCATCCGCAACAACAAAGTCAATTATATTGTCGCTATTTTCTTCAGATCAGGTGTACCTAATACAAAAAATATACTTTTGCCTATAATTTTTTTTAAATCCCCACAAAACTATTTTAATTTGTATAGTTATTTGTTTATAAAAAAAGCAAGAAACTTTTTATCATTTGCGTTTCTAATAAGCTTTTTCATGGATAGTTGCTTCGCGTTCTCTAGGTATTTTCTAAGAATTCGAGAATGTTGTAAAAACGGTACATTTATTCATTTATTCAACGGCAACATATAATACATGCAATGATATATGATATAATCTATAAGTACAACGGCACTATTTTTCTTAGGTCCTGGACCCGTAAAAAGAGGTTGAAACTAAATAAAAGTAACTCAATTATTATACTAACTTTACCCTACAAGGGCATGATAAAGGCTCTAGCTTTCAATTTCCCAGACAGGTGTTAGGCAACAAGGCAGTTCCGCTTTATTCGGCGAATTTGATAATGCGTTCCAGAATGCACCGGAGACTGTACGATCTACTGATCACAAAAATCAATCCGGTATTAGGTCTCGATACAACGTGCACTTCGCTCAAAGATAAAATAGGTTCTCTTTTACTTCCTATTTTCAGAAGGAGCAGATCCTCCGCTTTACTAATGCAAATCTAAGATCCTCTATAGAGAATCGACCCCTAAACGATCCTCTAAGACAAGAAGCAAGAAGTCTTAACAATTTAAAAGAAACTATGCTTAGGATGTCATGATCAGTTGAGACTCGCCCAAGCTCTAGTCAGAGTCCATACTCTGGGGTTTGTGCAGGGTGTCCCAAAACTGGTTTGAAGAAAGTAGCGTAAATTATAGAATAAAAGATAACATTTAAAACATAGTGCTGGTACAAGATCTGTTTGGTGAGCCAAGATTCTTTTCCAATTCAATCTTTTTCTAAAAATTCATGGAAAATCATGGTCTTTGCCTTGCATTAATAGAGCCCCAGATAATTGATTTTCCATTACACAACAATATAATTGATTTTATGCTGGAGATCAGCACGAGAGTCAACAAGAAATACGATTCTGTCAGCACAGACCAATGGAAGAACCTCGATCAAACGATTAATTGATATTCAATTCAGTTTCCGACTGAGCAAGATCACTAATAGTTAGTTTAAGAGAAATCGGCCTCAAAAGACAGGACACCGCAATTCACGTCAATAGGAGATGCAAAAATCCTTCAGCATTCGAATGGTCATCTCAGTCGCGTTGTACAGATTCTTCACTATTCTAATAAGTTTTGTGCAGAGGGCCCTAAATCCTGCTTGACATTTAGGCACATATCTCCAGGAGGATCCGTGTAATTACTGTGTGACAGTGGGTAATTTCTCATTCTACCAGATCCCTAGAAAAGAGATTCCAGATAACCAACGCCTATCTCTCTATGAGCTTTTTTCACCAGAACACCATTCTGGCGAGTGGCTCTCCCGGTCCAGGCAAGGTCGAGGGTAACTTAAAAAAGTTAAGTTCATATCTTCTGGCTGCTACCAGAACATTCTGAAAGCCTTCTCTCAGGCTACATTTTTTTAAGTTAAAAGAACAGTATAGGCTGCTTTATTCAAATTAAATTAAGGAATGTCTTCTTGCGCGAACCCTGATCTTTTACACAACTTCAAACTTTTTCCGATTCTTTGCCTCACTGTTCAAACACGCCCAATCATACCAATGCTTCTTGAGCTTAAAGCTCTCACACTCTTAACAAATCATTTCTGCCCCCGATGCAGCAGCTGCAACAGCAAAAACAAGCTTCTGGTTTGAAGTGTCGATCGACTCCACATTTAATGCTGATGAGGTCAAGAGAGTGACAGCCTATCAAGAAACAGCCCCTTTCTAGACTTATTCTAAAATATCTTTAACAGCACTTGCTCGGCTTGTCCCAGTAGCCTTTATTACTCCTAAGAAATGGAGAGCACATGCCACGAGATCGAAGCTACTTTAATTCCTGGCAGAGAGGTGAATGAGGCTCCCGGATAATCACCACCGAATCTGAAATTAGGCAAAAAAAACATGTGCTTTCAAACATTCAAACAAACCAGATCTTCTTTTACATACGTTATAGTGCAATGCAGCCTTTATTAAAGCCTCAATATGTGCTTTAAAATTCCCTCCTAAAAGAGAGTTATACTTTCTCCAACTGCGCAAGAACATTATCCAATTTTTTAGAGATCAATTCTCGATCCATACGAAGCTTAAAGTCAATTAGACCCACTATACACTTTGAGCAGAAACGTTGCATTTTATAAAAAAAACGACACATGGTATATGTCCTTTTCCTCGCGAGATAACCGTTTTTTGGTTTGAAAACACTGCTAAACCAGCGCTAGTTCTTTCAAACTTACTTACACGTATTGCGTTCGCGGTGTAAAATCAATTGCGTGGATTCCAAGAGCGGGGTTCACATGAAGCTTCGACAAACACCTCTTACTTACACATACAATGTCTAAGTCAAGCCAAAACATTGAAATGTCAATTATTTTTGAGAAACCGTGGCCATTCCAAAAGAAGATTCGAGCAATATCTTCCCCTGTATATATTTTTAAGTTATTTACCCTCTTTGCAAAAGTATCTTGCTCTTCTTCGGGGGGAAGGGGATTTTTTGCCAGTAAGTATGTTTTGATTCTCGATTAGAATGTCTGTTATCCAGTCATTTCTGGATCGATTGGATCCACCAGATAAGGGTGTCGAATAAGACAAAGCCTCGACCTTCTGAGTTTACCTCTTGGTTTCTTGACTTGGTGCTTTTTACTTAACGAAATGTCGTCGTCCAGTTTGAGGAAGGAATTTTCCCTTAAATTCAAGGAAATGCCTAACTATGACCGCATAGCCCCGCTTCTACATTTTTTCACAAATACGAAGTATTTGGGATGGTGATCTCAACTAACAAACATCCATCTAGATCCTGAGTTCCTTCCTAATCAGGTGGTTGATTCCATCACCACTGACTTCACTGAGACTTTAGTGAATAGCGCCCGAACTGATGCCTCAAAATCCTTTCTTAAGGCTTCCGAGTCCTTTATACAAGAAACACTTGCGTTCTTAGTACAGGCATCCCTCCTTAGGTGGAACCCTTTAGTATATAATTTCTCTTCTTCAGGTCATCGATTCTAATCGTTAGGGTCCTGCCTTACCTCTTAGAAGCTCAAGTTCATGCTGAACCTGGACCATGACCAGTAAGTACGGCCATATAAGTTTTTATTGACAATGTCTCTTCCTTGACAGAAAACGGAAGAGATTCAAAATGATCCATGTTAAAAGGCGACATACTCCTATCGATTGATATAGCCCTACGAGTACCAGCTATTCATACCACTGAATCAACACCTCCGCACTTCACATTACAGTAATCGAACTGTTTTTCATCCAGAAATCTTTTGGAATACCGATAATTAAACTAGGTTTTTCTTATTAAATAAAACAATAATTAATTTTTTTACAACACACACTGTGACCAAATTTTTTTCATTATATCATTTTTTGATACAATCATTTTTATTATTACGTGTGTCATCATTGGCCATACGGTATCGTGATTTTCCTATATTCTTATGTGTTTTTAAAAATTTTCGTGTCTGTCACTGTAACGCGTACGAGAACAGCATTATTTGTAAATCCACTACTTTAAAATAGAAGAACAATAATTATTTAAACGTTTATTCTATTTCGACGTATATTATTCATCTTGACTGTATAGCATTAACAATCGAAAGCATGATGTCATTTGATGTAAGGGAAAAAGGAGTCTTAATAAATAATAAAAACATCAAAAAAATAATTTTTCTTAAGTTTTTTAACTCCTTACTTTAAGCTCAGACTAGATTCCGAGATATGAGGACAAGGAAATAAGAATTATATTATGTGATTTTTTTAAAGAAACAAGTAATAAGTAAAGTTTTCCAAAAAGTTAATTTTTTATCTTTAATTTATTTTTATATCAAGAGTTTAAAACAATATTGTAGGTCTTTTTTGGAACAACTTTTGTCTTTTTATTTTCTCATTGTCTCTTGTGTGGTTTTTTTTAACATATTATTTTTGTATTTTTAATGCTAGTTGTTACGAATAAAACAAAAACCACGCGTCTAATTGAAAAATTATTTATGACAAATTTAGCCGTTGTCGTTCTTCCGAAAATTTGATTCCTCTATTTATTTATTTTAATCAAACAAAAGCTACGATTTCTGTCAAAAATTGATTGCTTACAAATTTTTATATATTTTTTAAATGCACAATTTTGGTTTATTCGTCTTTTATCGTACCTTGCATCGTTCTTCCAAGTTTTTTGATGGCCAATATTATTTTGTACGATTAAAACAAGAACTACGCATCCTATCAAAAAATCATTGATATTTAGTTGTATTATATTAACATGTATAGTTTAAACGCAAAATGAAAATTTTGATTTTTCATTATTTTTTCGAAATTTATCGCGCTAACGTAAGCATTATCAAAACATAAGCCAGCATGGACATTCATTCACTTTCTTGTATGGTAACTTAAAAGAATGATGAGGATTATTTAGTTTAAAATTTATTTTAACCATGAAAAAAAATATGTAAGAAGTAAAATGATAGCAAAAAATGATATTTTTTGGGGGTTTGTGGGGGTGCCTGGTTAAGGCGACAGGACCATGTAAGTAACATTTTTAAATAGACATTTATGAATTTTCATGAATTCCCATGTCTGGGGTCTTTTTCACCCCAGTATGCCATCGAAGGATTAAAAAAATTGATAAGAAGCAGCAACTGTACAAAATTGAATTTCAAAAACTGTCGTTCAATATTCATTTTACACAAGTTTCGCATATTTTGCATAAATAATAATGTCTTTTATTTGATAAGCCATGGCTGAGTATACCATGTGCATTGTTTACACTATGAAAAACTTTTCCTGTCTAAATACTTAATTTTTGAAACAGCTAAATAGTGGTAGAAAAGAACTGGGCAACCAGAATTCTTATCGAAAATTTGTTTTATTGCATAAAACAATTTTCAAAAAGGGATAATATAAATGATTAAAAATTCAGTAAGAATTGTGGTAAAGGATTGTGTTCAATTAATCAGTTGTTGATACAATTATTTTTATAGTTTAGGGCGTCATTTACGAAAGATTAATGTCAAACATCTTTTTAAGTTTTTTATTAAAATGTTATAAATCTTTTTTTGTGTTATTATCAGAAAACTAATAAGCATATTCTTTTGCTGCCGCGGCTAAGGTGGCATTCACTTGCCGCGGCAGCCGACCATGCTATCGTAAATAATTCGGAAATCATTCGGCCGAACGGCTGGTTCGTCTATTTGAACAAGACATATACATTCTATGTATATTTCTTAATGATAGAATATAATAAATGAAATTCGGCTATTATTCTATATGAGTACAAAATTTCGTTTAACGTAGTTGAAAGCAGGTCCAATTTTTGAACAATTGCTGATTGAAAGGAACGACAAATTAAATATCAAATTCTTTTTTAATCGTTTATTTATTTCAATACAATTACAAATGTGCTTTAAACATGGTTGGTGTCATAAGATTTGTCTCTAATTTCATTGATAATTTTCATATGACCATATGTAATCACTGCACGGCAGCTGGCTGCATTTTTAGCGCATTCTGCAATGCATTCATTAACCAGAGGAAGACCGAATTTTGCAGCTTTTTTTAATTCTCCAATAAGTTTTTTAGTGCAGTTTTTACCAGCCTTGAAACAAAAAAGGATAAATATTTTATGTTTATAATAAAATATCCTATGCGAATTAAGACCACTACTGATAATTTTTATTTAAATTTTTTCATCAAGGAAATATTCTAAAAAGACTTTGGCAACGACTGACACTTTTCTGATCGACATTTTATGTAAAATTTATTACGTACCAGTTTAGGTTTATCAATAAATCAATAAATACAAGAAAATGTATTCGAAAATAGCACATCTTATATTTACCTTAATATCCTCAGTAGTTTTGGCTTTATTATAACAACGGTCGCAGTCAGCAATGTCCTTAACACTTCGAGTGAGTTTTTTATCATAATGACTTGTCGCACATTTGATTACTAAATCGTCAGACTTTATGTCTTTTATCTTTACTGTGTCAGCTGCAGCCTAGTGAGAAAGAAGAACAAATGTGAAACGTATCTTTTACATTTTAATTCAAGAAAATATTTAGGAATCAAAAATTAATGTTATCAACTGACCGCAAGATCAGAGGCATATTTTGCTTGAACGTCATCAATTTGATGAATGCATTCCAATTTTGAATTAGCCACAACGTCGTTATAATTATCTGCGAATACTGTCTGGAAAAGTAAAATGTAAATATAAAATTGTTCGAAAATATTAAATGTTCACTTATGCCATGAAACATTTCATAAATTAAATTTAACTATTAAACTACCACAAGGGTATAAATTTCTCCAACTTGTCAACAGCTGTATTCGTTAGGTAAAAATGATATTATGATTTGTTTCGTATGTTTTTGAAAGTTAAAACGTAATTTTTTTATCGAACTCAATACATATATATATATATATATAGGCTAATAACTATAAGCATTGCTTTTGCAAAGTCATTTATTATTAATTTATGATCTAAATTTAAATCTGAATTAAATATTTATCTAGGTTATTTAGATCTAGATTATCTAGATCATATATTTATCTTAATTTAAATATGCATCATATATTCATTAAAAATGGCTCATAAAACCCCTGTGTTTATATTTATTAGCCTATATGTATATATATATATATATATATATATAGAATTCTACAAAAAAATCAAAAAACTTTGAAAAATATATAAATATACGAAAAAAATGCTTATATCGTTTTCTATATGTATCATCAAATTTGTATATCAAATCAAATTCGAGCTTCGTTACCAGCGACTAAAAGAACCTAAATTTATACATTTTGCAGATGAAGTTCGATCAATTTTTATGATTTCGTCTGCCATATTGGATCCGTTATCTTAAATTTGGAAAATTTGACCTCAGCTTCGTAATCAGCGACCACGAAAACTTTTACACACCAAATTTAGTCTAAAACGGTTCATTTTTTTTAAATCGCCATATTTAACTGGTTTCGGGCGCCATATTGGATTTTAACTCACTATCTGTTAGAGAAACACAATATGCCACCAGATCCAGAGAAATAGCAATCTACAATGATGACTTCTTGTTAAAATTTACTTATTACTGAAAGAACAAATTTAGTAATTGACGATTTTTTCTCTTTCAGCCGAAAATTAAGAAAAATAGTGCGAGATAGGGCCATTGTAAGGTCAGATTTGGAAAGAGCGTGAAAAAATACTACAGGGTATTAAGTTTTGTAAATATTGAACAACTTTTTTCTTAAGAACATAGCAGTTGAAAAGTTAGAGCAATTTATGTCATTTTGGTAGTTTAAGGGATAAATATTTTATTTTGTTGGAGTAAAAAATAAATAAGCAAATAATTTCACTTAATATATAGATACAATGACAGGGTGGTCAGGGAGAATTTTAGGATTTAAAAAAAATAAATGAGAAAAATCAGAGAATTTCTGTATGAAGCACTTTAAATAACTAGTGAGAATAATTAAGGTGGCCGCACAGTCACTTATTAGTGCATTTTTTAAATAAAAAGATCTCTTTATTTTTCTCTTTGATCTCTTTGATCTCTCTTGATCTCTTTGATCTCTTTGATTTTTGTTTTATTATTTTAAAACATTTGAGGATATTTGAAAAGGTTTCAAAAACTTCTAACAGATTTGAATAATTCGAAGAAAATTCGAGAGATTTTCTGATACATTTCCATCTTTTCGTTTTTTGCATTTTGTGAATTTAAACTTGCGATACTCAATATTAAATAATCAAACATGCATTTTTCAGTTTGATAATTGATAATTTAAAAAATTTTGTGGGCTACTTACTTGTAAGGCACAGACAGCCAATAGGCAGAAGATCGCAAAGGTCATTATTGAATAAGTCGTTTAATATCTACTTCCAGCAAAGAAGCCCCAGAAGAAGTTCACCTGAATTTAAAAAGTTGCCTTTTTATACAGAATTTTTTATCATAAGTAAAATATTTATTTACTTGACGCAAGATCAACTCATAAAAGAAGATTTGCCTATAAGAATCGCGAGATTTACGGCTTTTTAGGCTCGGCAGGCTAACGTTAAATAAATAAAAATCTGTTTTCTCGAATCTTTGTTTGAACTGTGTATGTATGTGCGTATGCTGAGTTACGCAAAATAATTAAGAGACACGGAATACGAATTTTTAAATAGGAGAGTTAATTCAATCTAATAACTGTTTCGTATAAATTAAAGAAATTAAAGTAAAAAAAGTAAAAATTTTCGGTATTTGAAAAGAACTATTTCTTTATTTGAATTAAAGAAATGATTTACCCAATCATATTATTTAGAATCTACACAGTAAAAACAAAGTCTGATCTTAAGCTTAATAACGGTCTTGATTTAAGATGTAAACGACGGTAGATCATGTCCGATTAAATTCAGCTTAGGATAATAGTCTAGAAATACGACAATTATAGGGCTGACATTGAGCCCTTAAAATGACTAAAAATAAACTGCAAGTCAGAGAATGCGCTGAAATTCACTTCTTTGATGAACTATTTTTCAATCGCAAAGTAGAATATAGACTTAAATTATGACCTGACCTGAATTTGAAAATCAGCTGTCAAGATTGCATAAATTAAGTCTGAATTAAAATTGAAATTCAGGGCAAGGATAGGCTAGAATAAAAAAATGTATTAATACGGAAATATAATGAAAATTTCTTTGTTTTGTCGTGTTCTTGTGTTTTTGCTTTTAATTGAATATAAATAAAAATGTTTTCTCTTCGGTTAAATTTCTTAAATTAAAGCTTGAAGAATGCTCAAAAAGACGAGCAGACATGAGTTCACAAGTATTTTTTAGATGAAAATATATTATCGGTTATAATTAAGTGCAAATATTGCACGCGAGTTTGACGTCACAACTTAAAACTTTCAAGGAATGAAAAATAGGTTCATTGCAATCTTCTTTTCAGCTCGAAGTATATGTATCCTAAGACAAGACAAAGAACTCTTTCTGTAAGACCAATAAACTAAAAGGCAGCCCAATTAGTGGCTTATATTTGTCTTGAGACTCAAGAGAATTTTTTCAGTACTATTTTCATTAGTAAATCAAGTTACCGATTCAAAAAATAAAATGTATAATCAGGGCTGCACATCATAATTAAAGTAAAGCTATAAAAATAGAGAATTTAGAAAACATGAAATATCAATAAAAGAACGTGCTTGTGCAATAATGTTCACCTTATTGAGATAAGAAGCAGGGTCGTTCACTAACACATCACTATTTAGAATTACCTACCTTGAAATGGAAAAATACTTATTTACATACTCATTCGATTTCACTTTACATGATTTATTTTAAAT
>JAAAKG020072954.1:0-17208 GCA_010014905.2 Druon quercuslanigerum
AAAATACATAAGAATAGAGGGTTTTCAGCTTTGGCGGTCTTAGTGCATACGGGATCATACCCAGCCCCCGGACTATTCATTGATTGCATGAGCAAAAATTAAAAACAAATAGAAGGTTGCTTCTAATTGCCTAGAACGCGTCAGGCGCTTAGCAAAATTATTGAGTATTCTTTATTTCGTCCTAAGTTCTTCTGAACGCCTGCAGTCGCACAATGAGAAAACATTAATTTTTTAATTTAAAATAACATACAGCTCAGAAATATTGACCAAGCCTGGCATCAAAACTTTAAAAAAAGCTGATAAAATTTCAAAGAAGTCTTTTCGATTTTCTTTTAAATAAGAAAACATGACGAAAGGAATAAAATGTTTTCTATTTGACGTTCCCGGTGCTCTAAAATAATAGGGAAATTGTTGCAATTGCATATGTTTCATATGTTTTATAGACTTACATTAGATACAGATATTCCATTACAATAGAATTAACAAAAAATGATAAATAAATTTGGTGTGGAAAATGTGTTTTCTATCATTTCCAATAATCTTACGTTTTTTAAAGTTATATTGCTCGAAATTTAGATTTAAAAAATATTATAATAAAAAATGTCTTTATAGATTATTCTGGTAATAATTATAAACAATTAAACAAATGCATGATCCGGATTTTTCGACATTAAATTAATTTGTTTCGTTATCAGTTTTTGTATGGTTATTGTATTATAGAAACAAATGCATTTTTCGAGCATCTGTTGACAAAGAAATTACTTTTTTTATGCTAGTTTTTTGAATTGAGAATTTGACGATAGTTTCTGCAACTGAAAAGACTAAAACAACGAGTTTGTCGTCGAGAAATGAACAAATAGTGCATGTATTAACTAAATTTTTATGAAAAAACATGAAATTAATCAACAAATTATGCATGCCACTGAAATTATGAGGAAATTATCAGCAGAGGGCGCCCCATTACTTTATGGCCTGAAGTCGGTCGATTTCAAATCTCTCAAGTTTCAATGTACAGTGTCAAATGTCAAAAATATTTTAATTTATAATTAAAAAAGTGACAAAATAAGTGAAAAAATACCGAAAACGAGAACAAGACAAGTACGTAGGCAACTTATACTTCAAAATATTCCCGAGTTACGTGTTCAATACTATAGTAAGTAAAATAAATTATGTGAAGATGAAACCTAACCTCGAAATGAGGTAATTTATTTATAAGAAAAGAAGCCGAAGTAATATTTACTGTGTGAATGTATTTTGTCAAAATAACTTAAAGAGACAGTGCATAAATATAATCCGCTTCTTTCAAAGTAGCGTATTATATTTAAGTTCAATATAGGAATTAGGAACAAAAATATATTTAAAAATACTTCAATAGTTTATCATACCCAAATGTTGGCTGTTATATTGCGTCATTCGACTTTTTCCGTTTGCTCTCAGTTTTAAAATCCCTTTTAATTAGGAATAATAAAAATAAATTAAAATGGGCCGAAGCGGGGCCAGACCGGGTTCAGACTAGGTTATCTCTAGGCGCTGCAACTGGGCCCCGATCGGGTATCGTGTTTAATTTCGAGTCTGGCCCCATCTAGATAAACCGATTTGGGCCAAAGTCTGCCCCGATCTGACCCTGATCAGATCCACATTGAAATTTCTGCTCGAGAAGAGATGATTTTTCATCAGAAGAGGAACCGGAAGTAGGCCCTGTTACAGCTTGCATTTTTCACGATGAGCTTTAACCTGTAGAGACTAAGTCGTGAATTCAGATGTGTACTGTGTGCGAAGGGTGGGCTCAAATAGCATGCAGCAATGTCGAACAGGGCGAATTCATGTGTGATTACTGTTAAATCCATCGTCAGTACATCTAGAATGCTGATTATCATAATCTTAATAATATTAACAAATTTCCTTTTTCTTAAGTACAATGAAGTTTTTTGTAGTTAAAGAGTCACAGAAGACTTCTCACTTCAAATAAAAGCTTTTTAGCTTTTCGCTTTTTTACTCAATGCTACCAAAGACAAAGTACCTGGTTTGAACCAACTCTCCCCTACTTATCATAATAAAACTTATTTAAGAAAGAACAAAAATAAGAACTTTATAATTTAAAGAAAATTCAAATTAATAAAATTGTACACAATATTTCAACCATTAAAATTAGCTACTGATTATTAGAATTGAATAAGAATTCAAATAACTTATATAACATAAACAGTTTTAACCTCAAGATTTTTTTCTTCTAAAGTACGATCCTCAAAATCCTTAGCAATTAACAATGGATCTATGTTTGTATATTTAATCAACTATTATAAAGAGTTACGCATTGAGAAATAGAACGCTTCTAATTCAAAACCTTATAACCATTAAATTAGCGATTTATTTTGAAAAACTTTGAATTGAAAATCTTTCCGGTTCAAATCTTTTAAAAAGCCACACTTTTAGTTTTGTTTAAATATTTACACTTTATTATTATTGAAATGTTTAAAGGGGGACTTTGCAATCTTTTGAACAAATTTGAAATAAAGAAAATTTGTAAAAGTGATTTTTGTGTAAATATTGGATCATTATCTCATATTAGTGGGTGTTAAATCGCTAGAAACTAGTTTCGATGTGTTGAGTCTTTAAAATGAGAACAAAACCAGATCTGGATAGCTTGAAACGATCGTTGAGCATAATGGGATTCGAACGATGCAATCATCTTCGCTTGAAATGTATAACGTGAGCTTATTATCAGCTGGCATACCAGCTATTCAAGCACTCGCTATTCCTAAGGCAGCTGGAACTTAAGCTGATTACAAACTCTCCTCCACTTCATGGAATTTCAACTGATTTTGCTGAAATTGAAATCATTCTGCTACTTTGATATCAAATTATTGTGAACAACAGTACAATGCATGAAAAAAAATCCACGAAATCATAAAGCGGATTCACGTCTTGTCGATGGATTATTACAGAATATAGGGCTTTAAATAATATTCATTTCTACTAGTCAGATTTCACATTAGGTAGGCGAAACCTCCCTTCAGTGGATAGCTTCTTGCAGTAGATTATTGTAAACAAGCCTAAAGATCTGGCTGAAATGGATGAAGAGCTTTGTGGACAATTTTCTGAAGAATCCGATCTCTGGACTATCAATTGTTGTGTGTATAATGCAGCGAGAGCTTTGGCCGATGCGAACCGTAAAACAAAACGAACCGTTGATCATAAGACAACAAAAAGAAGGCATCAACTCGCCATAAAGATAGGCTGGGCAAGACAGTACGCGTCCCGCATTCAGTGTGTGATTAATTATATAACATCTGGCAGGAATTTTGCCGCGAAGGTTCGCAAATTCGCCCGCGAAATCCGGATCCGTTATCACACACTTAACAACTCAAAGCTGCTGATCATCTCTATGACCCCTCTCGACTCTTTCAAGACCGTCCAGTTGCTGTCGACCACTCGCCCAAACCAGAGGAGGTCGAATTCTCTTGGAGAGAAGTCTACGAAGTGCAACATAGACTTGAGAAAGGCTCAAAGAGCATAAATAGCTTCAAGAAGCTGTGTGATGCCCTCATAACAAAACCTGAGGAAAAATGCCCAACCTTCACTACCAGATAGTATCAAGACCATCTGGTGGAAGAAGTTTCCTTCAACCCACCACTACCTGGCCCGTATTTCCACCTCATATTTGAAGTCGGAAGAGCAAATTCCGGAGTGTTTGGTAGAAGCGCGCATAGTACTCCTGCCGAAAATGGGCAACTGGCCAATCACTTGTCTGAATACACTGTATAAAATACTCACAGCTATCCTAAATGATAGGATTGTTCGGACAATCGGACCTAAGTGGCAAGAAATGTATGAACAACGCCACTATCTCTAGCAATTCGCCATGCCCAGGGGTACCCTTGCCGCAAACCTGCAAATCGAAAGCACAAGGTCACCCATGCATTTTACATGGATGATCTTAAGATATATGCTCAAAATAAAGAGCAACTACATATAGCTCTAGGGCTTGTCGAACGATACACTAAGAAAATAGAAATGGAATTTTGTTTAGACAAATGCGCCAAGGTTTATTTGAAGCGAGGAAAACTTAATGGCATCTCTGAAGACCCTGAGCTCGTCGATAGATACGCTATACGACACCTTTGCAGTGGAGAGACTTATACGTACCTGGGCGTGCCACAGAGCCGCATTCAGGATGTGACATCTATAAAGGATACTCTCTAAAGCAGATAGATGGCTCATCCGGCAGATTTGGTCTTCCGCACTGTCGTCGAGGAGCAAAGTATCTTCAACGCACATTCTTGCCGTCCCGGTAGTACTTTATTCATTTGGAGTGGTCCCATGGACGAAGAACGATCTCAGATCACTTGATATCGGGACACGAAAGGTTATGAACATAAACAAAAGGATGCATCTTAAGTCTTCTGTTCCGCGACTCTGCATCTCACGCCGTCAAAGTGGTCGCGGAATATTGAATATTGAATGTCTTCACAACAGGATTATTTTTGGTACAGCACATAGAGTCGCAAATGGAAAAGATCCTCTTCTTAAAATGGTCAGGAAGCATGAAGAATTGGGCTAAGGTACGTTTCTGTACAACGCAGCGGAGGAGGCTGCTGAAACACTCGGACATAACTTCAGTATCAGGAGTGAGCAGAATGCATCAAATCTTATCTATCTCGAGTTCTCACTCCTGAGAGCCCGGATTCAAAAAGCACAAGAGACGACATACCGTCGTTATATTTTGAGCCAAGACATGTGCCATGCACATCCTGAATATCTAGAACACATACTATCTAGTTGTCCATCTCATGCGGGATCGACCTACATCCAAAGGCACAATGCGGCCTTTATTACAATCTCTGTAACTCTAACGGCATTAACCTTAATATCGCTCCTCTAAACGCTCCTAGGGAAATAGAGTCAATTGTAGAGAATGAAAAGTGGGCATATACTGGAACTTTATATTCTCGACAATTGTTTCTGTTGCACAGTCGAGGTCTTACATAGTTCTCCTTGACTTCAAAAAGTGAACCATGTTCGTTATCAAATTTTCGGCACCATCTGACAAAAACATCATAGCCAAGGAGAATGAAAAGAAAGAGGTACAGAGACCTTGTAAGAGAGTGACGACGATTGTACCCGGAATATTCTGTTAAATTAATCGTCCCTATTATCGGCGCTCTTGGAGCTGCCAAGCTTTCACAGGTTAATAGTCTGAAAAGCATCCCTGCGTGTGAACAATATGCTAAAACACTTGCGGGGAAAATGCAGAAGGCGGTCGTCCTTGGGTAACTCCGTGTCCTCACAAGACTTTTGCCGGATCGTCGTATTGATTCCGTCACAGACTGTAACCACCTATCTCACGGTCGTGAGACGTAATTATGGCTGAAATTTTACCGAGATTTCGCGGGGATCAGGTGCAATTTTTCAGATTAGCACCCGATCCCGGCGAAATCCTACGGTTTTCATTATGACAAGTCGGCACCCTTGCGTTTCACAGAGATAGCGTGCATTTCGACTTTACAATTTTGTCGTATGACTGGCGCATATATTTTTCGTGGAAACGAAATGCCATTTTCTTCAATTCATGTGAAGCAGTTATAGGCGTGCAAGTACTTTGCAAAGTTTAATTGATTAGTACGTTGCCTTCTTTGCTCTATGTGCACTCGCCTGATAAAGTCGATTTTCCATTTGGATTTGTTCCGTGCGCGTAATAAAATGAAATGTGTAAATATTTGTAGTGGTCCTGAGTCAGCACTAAACAGGTGGTCCTGAGTCGGGACCTTTTGTTTTAGTTTGGTTGTGTTTTTACTGAATGTTGCTTGTCTTTGGTAGATGTTCTTTTATTTTTTGTGCTTTGTCATTAAATTTTCGCTGATTCTTTCAGTCATGCAACACATTTTGAAACACAAGATACCAAACCGTGATCCTCTTCCACTTCGACGCGCAATAGAGGCTCAGAACCTGGGATGCTGGCTTAGAACCACCATTTTGAGAAATAGCAAACATCGACTTCTTCACATCGCGCTGCATTGTAACAGCTAAAATTACTCTTCACTGTTCTGAACGACATAGAATTGTAGATAAAGGGTCGTGGTACCTGACCAAAGATGTCAAAGGGCCAATAAACCCTTTTCCCCCTTCATTTGGCCAAAAACACTTAAAACAGTTAAGGCTCTTAAAACGCTCTCGAAAACGCTCAACATTTCTCTTCGCAATTTGCTGCAGAATACAAATAAATAATAACTTTTTAATTATTACCATCATCAGTCTGCTTTATTGGGTTTCAAAAACCCACATAAGTCAAAAATTGGGGTTTGCAAGTTTTTAGCAGTATTATGATTTTTGTTGCAGTCTTTTTAAAACAAATTGTTTCTAATACATAAAATACTACCTTATACTGATAATTAGATGTGCAAATAAATTGTGTATACAATTTATGCTTGTTTTTAGTAATTTTATCTTAGAATAGAATTAGATAGTCACGATTTTTGCCCAATTTTTCTACTTTTTAAATCTGCTCAGTTATAACGAGGCAGTTAATTATTATCATACTCCGATTAATAAGTGGAAAAGGTTGAAAATTTTATAAAAACCCGCAAATTTGTGGCATTAATCTAAAAGAAAAATTTATTTAAACATCTCATCAGAAGTAGAAAAAAATGTATTCTATATATTAGAAACAATTTATATTCAAAGACTGCAAAAAAATAATTAGCACCAACAACTCACAAACCAAAATTTTTTACTTACAGCTTTTTTCATTCTATAAAAAAAATTAAGGGCGTGATATTTGAAAAGTAATTTTCAATTCGTATTCTGTGGCTGGTTATGAAGAGAAGTGTTGAGTTTCAACTCGATTAACTAAATATTGACTTTTCTGATTAAAATTGAAAATAACTTTTTTTAATGGGAAATACGTGTTAAACTTCGTGGGACCTCGAAATATGATTTTTTTCACGAATTTATTATATTGGGGATTCAAAATAATTTGGCGCCGACATGCATAAAAATCGAGAGAGAGAAATTAAACCACCCTACTGTCCATTGCTTACGGACTATCATGCTTTTAGTAATATTATCTTCAACAGAAATTACGTGACCTTTTTGTTTATTCATATAGTAGCGTCGGTTGCACTATCAATTGTCCATTGTACGGCGAACCTTTCAGCAGTGGACAAAATTTCAATTACTCAAAATACTATCGAAAATTTGTTTTCTTGTCTTATGAATTATTTTCTTTATAAAAGCTCTTAAATTATGCCATACTTTGGTTTAATGAAATTTACGAATTTTCTCCATCCACTGTAGAGACATTTCCACTTCAGATTACAACACGACTTTACTTTGATGGTTTATCTCACCCAAAGAGATTATTTAAAACAAAATGAAACCTCGAAGCGGCAATTTTGTTCTAATAACGAAAATGTAATTTTGTATTTTTGAAAATCTATTGAAAAAATTATTTTAATGGAAGAAATATCTCCTCTACAGAAATTTATTTTATTTCTGAAGGATTTTTAAAATTCGCAATAAAACTAGTCTGATTAATTTTTTTATTTATTGAATTGTTGTTATAATTTCATTTTAATTTTAAGATTTTTCCCATATATCTCTCAAACATATATCCACCATATATCTCTCAAACATAAACTGCCTCACTCAAAATTCCATTACCATGTTTATACAATAGTTATCAGAACATCAAATGATCCATAATGTACCAAAAATCGCTTCTATCTACGAAACTCGTTCTCCTATTTTATCATAACTCTTTTAGATAGGGAGCTAAACCGGAAAAAAAATTATAAAAAGAAAAACAGCAAAGCGTAATTTAACATTAAAATTCAGTGTTGCTAATTTAAAAGTAAGTGCAATTAGAAGAAGTAGTAAGCCTTAACTCATGCAATATGTATAAATGGGATATTTACCATGGAAGCCACATTTTATAAATGTGTTATTAATTTCGAAATTCTGTTGATGACATTTCGTGGTTGCGGCTTTTCATCCAACTGTTTCTTATTCGGTTGAATTCCAATAAAAGGTTTATCATTTTGATTGCGGAAGGTTTAAGTTTATAGATAGTAACAAATGCAAAAAAAGAATTTGAGCTAAATAGAATCAGCTAAATTTACATGGAATAAGTAATAAGTAATAAATCAGTCATTTCATAATATAAACTAATTTAAAGAGTAAAAAGGCCATTGGAACATAACTTAATTGAATCACGCGATCATGGACAAAAAGAAAAATTAATTATTCAGTGTCAGTTGAAGTGACAGTAGAAAAAACTAATCGCTGGGTCATTGTATTGACAACTAAAATTTAATTTTGTAGAAACTGTTGATTGAATTAGTTGGCTTTAGGTTTAGGTGAATTGTAGGTACACAGTTTTACAGTAAGAAGCATTATTCTTTGATTAATATCACAATTGTGAAATTATAAAAATTACTTAATTTTAAATTTAAATTTAATTGAATTTGATTATTAACTATTGATAAGTCTTTTAATATTGTCAAAACGTTGTTTTATTGTATGGAAAAACAATTGATAAAAAAACAATAATAATGTAGTAGACAAAGTTTTGTCACCAATTTTTTATTTTATTTTAATTTAAAAATTGCACTCGGAAAATCTTTACAAAATATTTCTTTATTTTATAAATATAACATAATCTTAATTTTGTGTTTTTTCTAACAATATGTTCGTCTGAAAAATAACCTTTAACCCAATTGTTTGTAGCAGAGCAATTATGTTAAGTAATGAATTATTCAGTTATTATGAGGAATTATGTCTATGAAATTAAATTTTTGTAAATTTAAAAATCCTTCAGTAATATCAATTTTAAGATTAGAATCATTTCAACAATCATATAATATTGAAAATAAATTTACCAAAGAAATATTTTAGTTTCATTATAAATATTTCATGATGCTTTTAAACTCAGAATTTGTATAGCGAGTTCGATCTATAAAACGATCTTAAATTAATTCATTAAAAAAACTATCTAATTGCATTATTTACATAACATTTCAAAATTAACTGATTTCATCAATTCTTTCCGATAACTAAATTAATTAGTAATTTTTATGTGACTAATTAAATCCGTAAATTTCTACTAATTATCAGCAGATCAGTTCTAGATATAGAAATTAGTAGAATTTAACTGATAATCAGTTATATTTTACTAATTCAAATTTAGAGAGTGGATTTCTGTACAACAGAATTTCTTTTCCAGATACATTTTTCTCGAAAACTATGGTAGATATGTAGACGCATTTTATAAAAAACAAAATTTCTCTTCAGGAGCTATAGACACTTTTCTAATAATGAACCTAAACCAAATAACTGAAAAAAATAATTTAAAAAATACGAAGTACCCTTTCGATCATTTTCCAGAAAATGTTTTTCTTCTGCGTTTTAGCACCGCATTTAAGTAATTGCTTACATAATATGTTTATAATAAATAAGTTAAATGTTAAATTAAATTAAATAATAAGGTCCTCTCCCTAAATTTAAATGAGTAAAATATAACTTATTATCAGTTTAATTATACTAAGAGCCATAACTAGAACCGAGCTACTGATGATTAGTAAAATATTAATTATTCAATTAGTTAAATAAAAATTACTAATTCATTCAGTTATCCGAAAGAATATAGACGGCCGCGGAACTACAAATTGAACAATAAGATTTCAATTGATGAAATTAGTTAAATTTAAAAGGTTATGTTTCGCATACATTCTGGTCTGCTTTTATATGAATTTCATTTAAAAATAAAATTCGGAAAATTCCAAAAACTCGAAGTTTGCAGACGTTTGTCTTCTCCGAGTGTTCCGCAATCCACATAGTTCGACACTTTGACGGTGCTTGACACGACTCGTCCTCGTTGAGAATGGGTCACCACATTTGTGTGGCGCTCTACTCAAACGATATTCATAGTGGGTTCTACAAAAATATATATGCTTTTATTGAGTAAACTCCATTTAATTTATTTGTTTCGGTGTATTTTATTAGGTTCAAAAACCAACAAACATTTTATTTTGATGAGGGTATTTTTTTCAACTTTTACTTTCACTGTTTTTATTCCTATTTAGATTAGTTAATATTATGAAATAACTGATTCATCAGTTAAAGTTCAATAAACTGTGTAATTAGTACAATTTTCACTAATAACATTTGTAAATATTAAGAAATAATTGATTCATCAGTCAAAAGTTAATAAACTGAGTTAATTAGTAAAATTTTTAATAACTAAAGTAAGAGAACACATAATGAAATCGAAGAATTAGGATTTTTGATGTTTCGAATAATACAATGCTGAGCAATGATAAAAAAACATCGAAATCTGATTTTTTATATCAATTTCGATAAATAAATTAAAAAATAGGAGTTCAGTCAAAAAATGGCACAAGAAAATGTTGTAGGAATTTAAAACGCTGAATACCTTCCAGAAACTTTTCCCCATATTTCGCGTTTTTTACTGACTCAAGATTTGAATTTTCGATTTATGCATACTAGTTTTGATAAATAAAAACTAAATTACGAGTCTTGTTGAAAAATCACTAAAATAAATTTGGCAGGATTTTTCAAAAGCTGTAATTTATCTGTAACACTTTTTTTCGTATTTTACGTCGTTTGTTTCGAGATTTGGATGTTGTATTATTAACTATCTGACAATTCTAGTACTTCATCAATCATAAATTATGACAATGTAATAAATTATATCAAATTTTTATCTCTTTTTTTGTGAATAATTTATCAAAAAGTGATTCATAAAAAATTTTATAGATGTGTCTTCGGTATACAGAATTTTTCAAACAAAAATTTTTTTATATTTTATTCTTCACGAATAAAACCAAAACTACTCGTCCCGTCAAGAAGTGATTATTAACAAGTTAGCAGATCTTTTTTCTTGATTTTTATTTTATATTGTGCGTTTTTTGGTTTAAAATTTTGATTTTCAATCTTTCTATCGAAAAAGTAATTAGGTTTAATTTTTTAGATTTATGAGTACTACGAATATTAATATATAACAATTTTTAAATCTAAAAAAAATGGTTCTAAAAATTTTGAAAATGTTCCAACTTTCTTTTGGAAGCTAAAAAAAGTCTGCCAAAGTTCCATTTCATCCGTTCATTTTTTCGAGAGGTATCCTGTTTACGCACAGACGGACGGGCAGACCGTCACAGACGCCATCACCAAAACTTGATTTTCAGATTCAGGGGGTCATAAAACGTGGTGATCCGTTGAAAAACTATGGTGTGAAATTTCGAATTATTCTTTTTCAATCATACATAATGAGAATGTAAAAAACAGAAGAGAGTTTTTGTTGCGACTAATTTTTAAGTAGATAAAGTGGAATTTTTTTCTCATCGAAACAAAGCAAGATCTAACAGAGTTGGTGTGGTAACGAATTCCCATATAGTGGGTAAATCTGAACACATGAAGTTAATTTTTGTTGCTTATCTTCTATTTACAATATTTACATTTTTCTTATATCTACTGCCTCTTCTATTTTCAATCTTTCCTTCTCCATTCATCTTCGTCTTTCCTTCTCTTCTTCTTCATCTTACCCAACACCCCCTTCACCCATACCACTGTTCTTTTGTCCCACCTTTCCCCCCTCTCATGCATCAATACCTTAATGCTTATCCCACACCTCACCACTTCCTCACCACTTCCTCACACTCCTCCAACCAGTAATCCTCTCTTGCACTCTTGCACCCTCGTATAATTAATGGAATTGATTCTTAGTTTGTTATTACAACTTTATAGCTAACAAGAAAAGTAGTTCAGGTGTACCTAAACGATTTTCTTCATTTTGCAATATTGTACAATAATATAATAATTGTACATTTAGAATGGGGCTTTTCAGGCTTACGAATATAATCGAAGAATCCCGATTTCTGATAATAAGTAAATTTTATATATAGAGAACAGTGCTAAGCTAACCGTGGTCATGTACACACATTTTTACACATTTTTCATAATAATAGAAAGCAGATATACTTTAATTTTGGTTTGCTTTTATTTTTAGGTAAAACTTGAACAATCCATCCTGACGTCCCTAATATTACAATATGTTGCACTCTATAAGAAAAATAGAAAACACGTATTTTTTGCGTGCTAATTCGTCAATTTGAGGGATGAAAGAACACACCCCTAAAGTTAACTCCTAAAAACATTTTGTCTTTAACTTCAAAAAACGGAACGGCATTTTCTAAACAAACAAACTTCAGCTTATTTCTTAGAAAAGAACGATCTTTGGAACAAATTTTTATGCCGAGGGGTTGCAAACCTTTTTTTAGAAGGGTTACTGCGATTTTTTTTTACGTTTTTGTTTGTACAGAAAATAACAAATGTTTGAAAAAAATTAATTCAAAGCGGCGATAAGTGTATCCCTGCCACTCAGAGAAAAAGTTGTCTTGAAACAAAAGCATCGTCCTTTTGCCTGTTTTATTTTGATCGACATGAAGATATGTTTTAAACAAACTGAATTATTTAGCTTTAAAATTAGGTGAAGTTATGATCGCTGAAGGAAACTTTGTCTGCAAAAGAATTCCTGTGGAGACAAATGAAAATTCTCTCAACCTTACATTTGAGAGGAAATTCCATTTACGTCAAAAAAGATCCTTTTGTCACAAGAGGTCATTTCCCTGAGTGACAGTCAATTTATTGCATTTGTAAAATGAATTACAGCATACGTTTTAAGTTTAAGTTTTAGAACGCTTATTCTGACATATCTTTGGAATTAAAAAATTAAAAAATTAAATAAAAGAAGCGTCCTTTTTTCTAGGAGGGTCGACTACCCGCATGAAATTTATCGTTAGAAGATCAATCTTTTAAGAATAATATTCACATTCATTCTAACGTATGTTAAAAAATTCCGCTTTTTTTTTGAGGCATTAAAAAAAAAACTGTTTTTGGGGTCAACATTGATGCTTGTTTTTCCTGCTCGAATAGACTAATTAGCACGTAAAAATACGTGTCCACTATTCTTTTATGTACAAAAACATATTACAAAGTGAAGAATATCCGTGAGATACACCTCGGGTACGTTCCTAGTAAGTATCTATCGATTTTCTAATAATTTCAACCGGAGCTGTTTTAATCCAGTGCTTCTTTTCTGCGCCCATTTGAAATACGTGTCGAATGTGCAACGACTCGAAAAATTGTCTTACATTATACTTCTTTTTCCCGCTTTTTCTCCTTGACACTGCGATGCTCGACGAAACAGGAAAATAAATGGTTTTCTTTGGAAATAAATTATAGATACTTGTTCAGAACGAAGTACTGAATTCGATGCATGAATTTCATACATGGAGGTATCTATCTGCAGATGTTCATAGCGACGAAAATATCTTGTGGGAAAGTGGAAGGGGCAGATGGTTTTAAAACAATTATAGCAACACCATATTTTAATGCGGCTGCATTACTCTGGTTTCCAGTGGCCTCAGTCCAGTATCTAATATGTTAATACATAAATCCGAATATTAAGTCCAGCGCTCCATTTTCCTTTGGGATTAAAAAACTTTTTTTTTCTTCTCTAGAAGTTTAGTTTTTACTCTTATGAAATAAAAGGTCGGAATAAAAAACGATAAAGTCGAAAAAAAGGGTTGGTTACATGTTTACTAACATCAGTGTTGAGACTCGTTTCTAATTTATTTCCTGAGTTTGTTCTTTTCATTCAAAAATTTCGCCCTACAATTGTGCTACAAATGTGATATTTCACGAGCGGAAATTGCGTTTAAATCTTTATTCGTAAACGAAAATCAAGCTTTGCACGATTATTCTGCGATCTTACAGAAACTCGGAAGTAATAAAACGATGGAAAAGTACCGCAGAATCTGTTGTGCAGATTTTATTTCATGCTCGTTTTCCCGTTTTATTTTTGACAATAAAAATCAGTTACAAACACAAATGTTTGATGGTGGAATTCATTTCATCGTTTGATACTGCAAGAGAAAAATAGCCTTGTAGACTTTATAACTAGTATTATATTAAAAAGTAATTTCCTTAATTTATTTTGTAAGTCAATTCCAAAAGTCTAGAATATTCCGCAAAATTCATGTGCGCATGGCGAATTAGTTTGAAGTGTGCGGTGGAGTGGTTCGCATACAGCGAGTCAAGAAATCACCCTCTTGAATTATTCAGCTCACCAAGTCAGACTGTAATCCCACTTAAGTTTTTTTTATTTTAAAGAAAAGTTTGAGAACCATGCAAGAATCTGTACCTAGAAAGTCGCAATCCATGATAAAGTTCTATTGAAGAAGCTTTAAAGCATACGTCAATATCGTAATTATCAAGAAGAGAAAGCAACAAGTCGTTGTGTTTCTATTGGTTTTCAAATTCTGCAAATCTATATTTTATAAATGAAAAATTATTTTAAAATCTGCGAAGAAACTTTTACGGTGCGTGTAAAATTTTATTCTATTTGTCACATTTCATCTAACCTACACTTCTTGCAATAAATGATACAAGAAATTATTTAATTTGACGCATCTTTGTAATTCTAGAATTAAACTTCAATTATATTCTACATTTACTTTCCACGCCAGATAATTTAAATCCACCTCTAGTTTCATTTTTCTTATCGAAAATCTCGAACATTTATCAAAAGTTGGCATCGTTTTCGACAATGGCACTGTCCCCAGATTCTAGAGGTTTCCAAGCTAAGCCACTGGAACTTCTGGAGCCAGAGGGACGATGTTAAAGAGGGATCTATGCCAAAAACATTATTCGTTGTCGATTTCCTTGTTCTTCTCGTGTCTTCCTCGAAACTCGACTCCCGCCAGCATGTCGGTTCTTGCAAAAGAAAATCGCGATTTACGATTGACATTTCCGGCCAACGAAGTAGTAATCGTGAGAGTGCAATGCCCGAAGAACTTTTTCCGGTTCATCGACCAATCAACATGCAAGTTTCAAACTATAATTTTCAAATTCTTGTCTTATTCTATTGAGAGATGTGATTTTTCCATACAGAAACATGTGAAATTTTGTTGTAAAAAATGCACTAAATGTTCGCTTTTCGAGGCATATATAGAGTTTGGGAAGTGCTCAATTCCGAGACCGTGATAAAAAGTAGTTATAAAAAGACTTTTTCTTGCTTGCGCATTTCAATTGCAAATTACTTTCCAAACTGCCAGAATTAAAATTTGACTTCATTATTACTTGACGCATAATAGACTGACTGTGACTATTTAATAGTGATTGGACCAACTGTTCGGTATTGTCGGTATTTTTTGGTCATTTTATCGTAAGTTTGTCAAAAATTACAGGAATTTGTTTTTATTGTTTCTTAAATCTGAAGTCGCCTGCATTTGTTAAAAAAATATCGTGTGCAACAGGTGTTGATGACAAGCAAGTGTAATTCTTCTGAAGTTTACAGTGCTTGCAATCGGCTCATTTTCGGGTTGTTTCAGGCTTATCTTCGACTCGTTTAAGGCTCGCCTACAGCTACCCTTAGATTAGCCTCTGGCTCGTACAAGAAACTTCACACTCGTGGCAACCACCTAATTTCGCACTTGTATAATACTATTTTAATTTTACCTGTGAAATATTTAGAATAAAATTAGGGATTTTAAAGATGAGCATTGCAAACTAAAAAAACCAATAGTGGAAGCCGTAATAAACAAAAAGAAAAAAATCAAGTAGAGTTATACTTGATTTCGTTTAAAATTAAATTAATTAAATTTGCAATCGAGGTTTTTATTAGAAAAAAATTAATGACCAGAAGTGATTTTTTAAGGAATTTTTTGTAAGACGACTTGAATACTCTACTGTATACAATTTTGCACCGAATATAAGCAAACACGATATTGAACTATGACTTCAAAAAATAATAAGAAGGTATAATTGCATAAATGAATTTAATTAATCAATTAACACCTTAGCGCCCAATGAGAAAATGTTATTATTCGATAAAATGGCTTTCGTTTAAGTAATAAAAGAGATTCAACGTTGAAATTTGAAAAAAAATGGATAAAACATTGTTTTTCAATAAAAATTTTATATTGTTATTAAAAACTTTATAAAAAATACCCAAATTTCGCCTTTTATCATGTATAACCTGGTTTTTTTTAGCAGCAATGTCGACTTTTGGCAATAAGCTTACAATGATCCCTAGTGACGATACTTTACCCGCAGATAGCAATTGTTTATTTCTTAAATGATTATAATATAAATTTTATAAACAAATGTACATTTAAACCCTTCATGGATAAAAATATTTTTTCTAAAGAAATCATGTGAAGATTCGTCAGAAAGCATCTTATTTGCTGTAATGCGTTACTGGACGAAAATATTTGTTAATGCTCCTAATGTTATTTCAGCTTGACAATTAAATAAATAAAACACTGTAAATGCACATAAGTTCATTTTACAATATTTAAGGATATATTGTGACTTGGAATCCATTTATCGACATGAGATTTGAAGTAGGCTATAATTGGTCAGACTGCGAGAAAAATGGAATGCAACAAATTTCTTTAATTTAATACTGCCTTAAAGTTAGTAAATAAAAGAAAAAGGATTTATTCAAGTTTTTCTTTTAAGTTTTTTGATTCACTCCCCTAAAGCAAGTAGTGAGTGGAATTTGAGAATCGAAAATTCGTCAAAACCAAATAATAGGTTTTTCTCAGGTGGTATATCGGTCCCTATTTATAAAGAATACTTGAAGTAGGACTCGAGCGATGCGCAATTTAATAATCCTACTAACAAGTTTAAAAAAAAAATCTTTTTAACTTAATTTGTTGAAGAGTTAGTCACTATTTCAGACAAGCCTGATGTCAAATCGATTTTTGTAAGGAGCCATCCATAAATTACGTACCATATTTTTTGAGAGGGGTGGGGGGTCGGGAAAATGTTACATAGAAGGACGGTGGAGAAATGTAAATCGGTACTTTTACGTATAATTTTTAAAAAATCACTTCAATAGGAAATTATGTATAAAAAGTATAGAAATATATAACGTGAAATTTAGTGATTTTACAATAAAAGATTGTAATAATGTTATAAAGATTTTATAAAGGCATAATCAAATTATTTAATTAGTTCATAATTAAATATTTTTACAATCTGTTTTCCATAAATGAGTATAAAACTATATACCAAGACAAAGTTTTTTAAAAATCTTTTAAATTAACACAACCCGCCAATTCGTTTAAGATTTTTTAAGTTTATAAGGTTAAGCTAAGATAATTCCAATAATTTCAAGGGTTTTCA
>JAAAKG020072965.1:0-17208 GCA_010014905.2 Druon quercuslanigerum
CCCCCCCCCCCCCATCTTCTTCCAAGTCATCCCAATCTCAACAAACTTTTTTTAACCTCTAAATATAACCGATTAGCGTAAGCAGCGTAAGGCCAATACAAATACTTTTAGCACAAACAAGATTATCTCAATTTTAGGATAAAACTTGAAAATCATTATTCAATATATTCATGGCAAAATAAAAGTAAGTGGCTGACTGCTACATAACGCCACCTCAGACGAGAGCTATCTCTGTTAAAATTGCATACGCATCACAAATTCATCCATTGATTTCTTGATTTTATATTTCTCCACTGACTGGGGTTATACTTGATTAAATAGAAATACATTTTTTGACGAGTTGCAAACTTTTTGATAATTACCCCTACAATTAAAATGAAATTTACATAATTAAGGAGTTTTCCCTCAAAAGATCTACAGAACTTGTACATTTGTATAGGTATCATTTAGATATGTGACTAAAATTGTAATTTTTTAGAATAAAGATCTACAGAAGATCTACAGAACTTGTACATTTGTATATCATTTAGATATGTGACTAAAATTGTAATTTTTTCAAAATAAAGATGGCAGTAACAAAAAGTGAAGTGAATGTCCGACGGATTTTCTAAAGGGTTCTAGGTGAGTAATAACTGTAGTAAGTTATAAAATTCTATCTAGAGCAGTTTTTTTACTATAATAATTTAAATATGTATAAAATATAAAATCTTTACGCGCCTCTTCAAGCAGTTTTTATCTGTGTTTTTTTTTTGTTTCGATTAAAGTTAATAGTAAAGAATAAAGTATTATAATAGTATGAAGACCAAACATTAAAGCGTGCGCGAATCAACAGTGCGTTTCGATTGTTCGTAGAAAGTCATGGGGAGAATGTACGATAAATGTATGAGCTCATCAAGGAAAGTAAAAACTACTTTGAGGTTTTGTTTTCAAGATGTTTTATTAATGTGTTCTCCGCAGATACTCCACTCAAACCCTTTGGTATGCTCATTCATTCAGTGTAACATCTTGCCTATGACTTTCTGGGAAAAGTAGCAACAAGTTTCTGAAACCCCGTTTTGACTCCTGCAGTACTTTATGTAGTAATTTAGTGGAGTAAAACATTCGAAGCGGTTTTAGGGCTTCTTTGTTTATAACGAGAATTTTATGTTTACTACACTCAAGCATCTTTCAATATAACGGGATATCAGGTTTTTGGAAAATGCGATTGCAACCCTGTTCACACAAAGGCTCTACTATTTTTAAATGTCTTAATCTATTAAAAGTTCATTCAAACAACAGAAACCTAAATATTAAATTGAAATTTTTTGATTTAATTGATAAATACAAATCGAATTTGACTGTAAAAAAAGCTTTTCTAATCTATCTTAGTGAGAAGGGTCCAGAGCGTGTGTAGTGTAAGTCGGCGATATTAAGCTAGCTTCACGTTCGCGAATTTTTTAAATGAGAGAACACAGAAATATCATGTTGTAAAGTGCCCTTTATTTTCATAGAAAATATCGTGAAATCTACGCCAAATACTAGAATTTGAATGAAGATAAGAAAAGGTACAACAGATATACTTGTTTTATGCAAGGAGATACGACATAAAGCATGCTTCCATGAATTTGCAAATATGTAGTGGAAAATAAGTTTTTATGATTGCATACAATAATTAAAAATATGCATGGAAATTGTGAAAAGGACGTTAAAGGTATTATTACTTGATGCAAAATTTCGTCTTACTGATTCATTCAGTAGAATTTGCGTTGCTTTGCATCTCCGTACATGATGTTTTTACAGTAAATTGAGTTTGTGCGTCGAGTTTCATTCGAAGGGACTTACACCGTTCGGCTCTAGGCCCCCCACGAGTTAGCAGTCACATTTTGTGAACTAATCTGGAGCCTTGGCATCACCTGCTGTTGATCGTTGATGTTCACGTTGACTGGAGTAGTAGAAACGACTATGGAACCAGATGATGGATTTTGAGCACATGAACTCAGGTGCGACGGCCAGTGTTTCTGTTGGCAGGGATAATCACAGTACGCCGTGTTCCAGCAACAGTAGAAAAGCGCTTCGCGACCGCACATAGCGCACCATTGTTTTTTCTTTATTTCCTCGACGCATCTCAACCTCTCGTCCTCCGCCTGCTTGCGAGTTTCTGCGATTGCTCTTAACCGCTCTGCTTCTAGACTCGCCCGCATTTCTTTAAGCGTTCGATCTGAGGGAAAAAAATTCAATAAAGGATTTAAAACATTTAATTGTAAGGCCGTTAGGGATGTGCAAAATTTTTAGAGCGAACCCGAGACCGACGCCATGGTCAGATTCGGCTAACCTTGGTCCCGACCTACAAGCTCAGACTGAACCCCATTGACCTGGACCGATCCGAAACCATTTTGCACACCCCTAACAAGGTAGTGCATCCAAAAACCAGTTTGACATTCTGTATTAAATACTACCCTAAACTTGAAATTAAACAATTAAAAAGCGCATACGTAACATATAAGAAATATAGAAAGATAAGGAAGGAGAAAAAAAGTAGCCTTGTAAACGAAAGATTGTATTCCATTTCTTGCAAATATTTTTAATTAAGTACAGATACTACTTTTGGAAATTGAAGCGTTCGCTGTAATTTAACATCTTTAATGAGTCACAGTTTTAATCTTTAAAATCTATATTTGAAAGAGTAAGGTAATGAGTTTCTACCATAATAAAAAAAGGATATTAATTGTAAAATTGAGGTTTTTGCATATATATATATATATATCTTCCAACGATGTGAAACATCTAGATACTTGTTAAATTTTTTGAGTTTTAAGAAGTAAAACGGAAGAAATACCTATACAAAAAGATAACAGTTTTTCCATATTATTAGTCAATATAAACATATTTTTAGGCTTTTGTAGTTTACGCTTTAAATATTTATAACGAGGTTTGCATATTGATATGCTTGTATGTTTGACCATATTCCTAGATATTATAATATTTGTATTACATGGTTGAAATTTGGAATGAATATAAATCAGACCTAGAGTATTAAAAGAAAAGTGCTTAAAAATGAAGGAAAATGTGGAAACTTTATTGTTGGGCCACTATATTAAAAGGTTTTCTTTTATTATGAATCCACGAAAGTTTTGAACGATTTTCTAGTAACGTTATGGATCTAAATGAAACTTATTAAATTCATAGTATACGTCCAGATTAATGCAATTCCTGAATGCCAGGTCAAACTATTTACACTGGAAACTGGATTTCAGCGCAGTTTCGTTTCTGGCGTTAGACACAAATCCAGGGACTCCGAACGAAAACAGGCAGGCCCGCATGAACGCTCTCTGTTGGACTGCGAGGGATGATGTAATCTGATGCAACTAATGCGCTGAGTGCGGCCCTCTGTTGTTTGTCACGTTTAACTGAACACATCCTTCCTTCTCGGCCGCGCGGCTCGTCTCAACGTAAATCACCGCGCGGCATCAGTACTTGGAATGCACAAATCCAGCTTGCTACAGGAGTCCAATGTAGTGTAACGAAAAAAGGGTACGTTTTCGGAAGAAGTACACGCCCTATTATTCCAACCGTAACGTTAGTATTCGAAATGTATGGCAATAAGGCCACCATCTTGAGAGCAAAATCATATCACCTTTAATAAAATTAAAAGAAATACAAAAATTAATTAATGATTTATTACATAATTAAGCCTTTTACTAAATATAAAAAACTGAGAACAACAAAAATTTCCGTTAAAACGCGGCCACATTGCGACACATTTCGTACAGAAGCGCCACGTTCGGGAAGTTCAGGTATTTACAGGACTTTGGTCTACTACAGTTTCTTCTCATATACTTGCTTTATTCTACCTCTTACTGCTTCAAGGTCATCATCTCATCTACACTTCTCTATCTCTTCTATCACTTCTCTACACTATCTCATCTACACTTCTCCCCACTTCAGTAGCTTAAGCCCGAGCCTAGCATCTGGTGTATATTCATTTACTGTGGGTTTTAAAACAAATAATTAGTAGAATCCACTACTGAATGACATATCCTAATAAAAGAGATCATCTACAGAGAGTTGCGACACGTCGAAATCATTTCTGACTCCTCAGAGCCAACCGGAATGCAGAAATCATTTTTAGCCTTAGTGGTAAACACTCATATTACTGTTTTACTGATGGTAGGAGCTCATGTGTCCCAACTCTCCCTAGAGCATCTCTATTCGTACCCACTGGAAACTCAAATTAAACAAGTTATACTCTCACCTTTCATGCTCATAAAACTGATAATTGGACCCCATTCTCTGCGAAACCTGGCAACAACTTGTATCCAATATGTAAATATAGGCTTACCTGTATTATATTTTAATTCATCCAGTTGCTGTTGGTGTTGCCATCTCATTCGTTCAATTTCAAGTTTTAGAAAGTGAATTGTAGCTTGGCAGGCATCCTTCGACGTCTGTCCGACGTCGGCATTTTCCAAGACCGTTTCTCTGAGGGCTTCCTCCATAATCTGAGCCATGCGTTTGGCTAGTTCCAAGGACCGCTCATGCAATTTTAAAGAAAATGGCCCTGCTTCTGGAGGCGGTAATTGTTGTTGAGAGACGGAACTCTCAGTCCGCTGAGGAGGAATATAAACCATAGCATCCGGTGACCCGGTTGGTGTTTTCGGCGGAAAAGAAAAATTGGGAGGTCTATTGGGGAACGACTTCTTCGCTTTGCTTTGTTTCTTTTGTGAAACGGGCACCTCTCGTGGTTCTTGCTTAACTGGTGGTACTGTTTTATGACTGGGATGTTGAGTGGCAACAGTATCCGTAGGTAGCTTTTTAACTTCCACAGCTTTATCCCCTGCTAATACATAAAACCTTATAGGTGGACTGGTGACAACAGAGGAAGATGCATTGTTATTTGGCGATGTAACTTCTAACACAGTGGTCGGCTCTTTACTAGAGTTCAGCTTCGGATCTTTCACAGCATTAATGTTATCAATCATAGTCTTTTTGGGTTTGTATAACTTATTAGTATTAGGCTTAATCGGCTTAAGAGCGATTTTCGGAGTACTTGTAGCGAGGAATGTAGAAATTACTTTAGGAACTATTTTAGGTGTAGTGATTTTGGTGTCCTTCGTCATTGATTTTTGACTTACTTCTTCTACAGATTTATTAGGCGTCGCGTTACTTCTTAAGCTACCACTACTTTTATCTACAAGAACGCTTAACTCTTGTAAAGCATGAACCTCCATCTCCTCCTTTTTATGGCTTTTCGGCTTTGTTTTACTTTCATTTTTCTTAATGGAATCCGAAGTGTCAGGTTTTTTAATTGGCACTATAGGCTGCTCTTTATCGATGATTGAGGTACTGCCTATAGAAATCGACTTTCGCTGGAGTTTCTTCTTCGTGATCCCAGGTGTTGTTGGTCTAGATATTACAGGGCTCAATTTACTATTGTCGATTGAAGTATTACTTACATCCTGCGAGGTCGGGTCCGTGCTTTCCCAGCGATTTCTAAACGACGATCTTTTTTTCAAGGCCAATGCCTGCGTCATGGATGAATGGGGGGAAGGCTCGTAGTTAGGTAGCATGATTTGTATTTGCGTTGAATCATGAGGATTGTACTGAAGTTTCGAAGGAGCGAATTTGAATTCTCCAAATACCTGCTCAAGTTTTCGACAATGACGAGCAACCTCTCTCACGCACTCATCCATCTCGTTTTTCTTCTTTCGAGGAAGTGGAAAGGGTGGTTCTTCTGAATACAAAAACACATCCTTAGGTAGCACCCAAGCACGATCGTGCTCTCCAAAAAAACGAACGTCCACGTGTCCAGCTCCATTTACTCGGGGCATTGCTTTCGCTGGCCAAAATGGAAAACCCTTTAACTTTGCCCACACGATTAAGTGAGGTCGATGACAAGGCTCGATAAACCAACTGGGCAACGGACGTGGCAAATTACGACCATGCATGTAACAGTCCGGACAAGCCTCCAATTCTGAGACTTCTTGTCGCGCGACTTTCACTATCTGCTTCGCTGCATTCGTTATCTTTGACGGATCTGCGTAAACACCTCCACCTGTTATTAAATACCAACATTAGGTCTACTTATGAGCAATTCAATGACAGATGATTTGAAAAATTTTATCCATAGCGAACGATTCTAAACAAAGTGGGTGCCTGTCTAAAGTATTGAACCAAATTAGATTTGATATTTTAAAAATAAAAACAAAATTACATTGAATAGACTGGACAGTTTTTTTGTAAGTTCATGATTTCGGTTCTTTTAATGATATCAAGTTTTGCTTTCTTTCAGAGTTTTCTCATTGAGGCAGTGCACTGGTGATCTGTCCATGGATTGGTAGTCACAAAAATCAAACTGTGAAATCCTTGGATGACACCCCCTAGTAAGATATTTTAAGCACTCAAAAAATTCGGTTCTTTACAGATAATTTCATAAATAGGAAAACTTACAATGAGCTAAAGTTTTAAATATTAATTAAAAAACTGCTAAAAGTTTCAAAAAACTCTACAGTTTCCTTAATTTTGTAAAAAATATTTCAGGTTATTTCATTTAATATCTAAGAGAAGATATACATCAACTTTGGTTAAAATTGCTTATTGTGAATCAAATTCTTCAGATTACGTGACATGTAATTGCCCTAATCTTAAATATATAAATTTCAAATCAGCGGATCCCACTGTTCCATTTTTAACAAAAACTGTTATCATCCCATCAAAAAATTAACATTGTTTACATTTATAATGCATACGAAAAATTTATAGACTTATGGAGTGCTTTCACTAGTGATGTGCAAAATGACAGTAATTTGGCACAATTGTCATTTAATTACATTTAAGTAATTTAAAAATGCGATTTGAGAGAACAGAATGGATCAATTTATGGTAAGGGGAGGGACTGGCAAATGTATACTCTGTTCGCCGAGAGAACAAGCACGAACGCGCATACGCACAGGAACGAAATGCAAGTTAGGTGTTTATATTAATTTTTGTATATGAAGCTAACCAATTGCAGTCCTTTTGGCAAGGTTAAATTTTCATACGTACAACTCGAAACATAAGCTAACTAGCCTGAACGCGACAGCAACGTCTATTGCTGACATTGACGATTAGCTTAAAGCTAGTAACCACGCCTAATTTAAGGCAACCTTTGCCAACCACACGAAAATTGGAAAACTCGTCCGAAATTGGCAGTTAACCTTCATTTGTTATATGGTACAACCTCAGATTTCATTATATTCCAACAAATTCAATTGCACGAGTAAATATGTTTTATAAATACTCAGCAATTAAATAATATTTAATTGTGCTCTTGGCTTAGATTTAAAAAGTAGAATTTACTCAAGCAATGAGTTGCACTCAAGATTTCAAAATGTGAATTTTGCCGAAAAAAATTTTGATTTTGAAGCTAAATATTTTTTACACGTTCTTCAAAACCATTTTAAACTATATGGAATCATCGATAAATTTTCTAATCTTTCGAAAAATTCAATTTTTGGACAATTTTTGGACTCCAAACATGTTATGAGTCACTTTCTGCCTGCAAATCACCGAAAATAAGAAACAGATATTTGTTTCTCCGACGATCTGGCTAGGACCAAAAGATCGTGACACTGATTGCTATTTTTGCTTGACCAATACATCTGAGTACAATAGAAAGAATAATTCTACAATATTATATGCATCTGTTCAATCTGTGACTCATGCTGTTTTAATCAGCATTGAACAGGTTGAAAGTCAAAATCAGATGTTTACTAACAAAGTCTTTTTTGAAACAGAAACTAATGATACAGATAGAAGAATGTCGTTTGAAGAATTCGAATATCACCAAAATGACGAGCTAAATGAATTGCAAAAATCAGAAGATGGTCAGCCCGGAAATTCTCATGGTTTTACTCAAGACGAGCTAAGTGACTTGGTTCGAGACGCAGGACTTTCGAAAGAAATTTCCGAACTCGTAGCTTCTACGTTAAAAGAGAAGAATTTTTTAGCTCCAGTTACTCGGGTGAGTTTTTATCGTGATCTAGATCGCCTATTCCGGAAATTCTTCTCTAATGCAAAGGGTTTGGTTTATTGCAATGATGTTGAAGGACTGATAAATGAGTATAAAAGTGTTCAATATGTCGCTAGTGACTGGTGACTATTTATTGATTCATCAGTGAGGAGTTTGGAAGCTGTCTTACTTCACAATGGAAATATATATGCCCCTATACCGGTTGGTCATTCAGTGATCTTGAAATAGCAATACAGCAATAAAGTATGATAGTTACAAGTGGCAATTCGTTGTAGATTTGAAAATAACCAGTATTTTATTAGGTCAACCAAGCGGAAACACAAAGTATCCATGTTTTATTTGTGAGTAAGACAGTCGTGCTCGGGAACAACATTATGGGAAAAAGGACTGGCCACTCAGGCAAGAATGAACTCCAGGATCTATGAACATACTACAAGAGTCTTATTCCTAGTCATAAAGTCACTCTTCCACCATTACATATCCAACTCGGCTTATTTAAACAGCTTTGGAAATAACAAAGACCCTGATTACAAGAATATTGCCGACAAACTGTTGGAAAATCTGGGGAACTTCAGTGAGGAGCAGGGTGAGAGATTGAGACACATCAAATGTACACAAAAGAAAATCCCTCCGTAGATCTGTCACGAACAAAAGAACATATCGTACATAAGTTTGCGAGTTGCATTGTGTGTAGAAATCTACTATGCGATTGCATTAAAAGATTCTATTCGTCCAAGCTAAATAATCTCATTATATAACATCTGAACTCAAATTTTGAATTAGGATTGCTTCAACACCTACAATTTTTTCCATAGCGCTAAAAACGCTTGAGAAATGAGCGGAATAAGCACATATGCACACACACACAGGCACACGTAGAAATACACGGATCCACGCAAAGCTTCAGATTTTACCCACATACGCAAACACACACACACACACACACAAACGGGCCCACGTAAGTTAACACAGATCTACTTAAGGACACATATAGCGCATACGTATACACATAGAAATAGATAGACACACACACACACACACACACACACACACACACACACACAGCACCTAAATAAACGCCTAGATACATGAGTCTACGCACAGTACCCACATACACGAAAGGACACACACAAACAGAATCAGGTGTGTCATAAAAATTATATCGTCCGAATAACGAAGTTTGACCTTCATTTGACCTTGATCTAGACGTGAAGGTGTCATATAGACACCGGATTCGTGATCAGCAACCCAAAAAACGTAAAGGTCCACTGGTTCGAGACCCGTTCCTAGCTAAGACATCAGCCGAGAAATTAAAAAAAGGAATTGACCTCTAGATTGCCTCCAAAGGCCCTTCAGAGGTCGGTTCGACAAACAGGTCAAGACGTATTCGGACGTAAAATTTTCCCCTCTTTCAGAATCTGGGGTCAAAAAAATTTCATCAATCGAATTAAGGTGTTTGACCTTAACCAAGACGTGATGGGGTCATATGAACGCCAACAACGTAAAGGTCTACTGGTTCGAGACCCGTTCCTAGCTAAGACATCAGCTAAGAGATTAAAAGAAGGATATGACCTCTATGTGACCTCCGAACGACCTTCAGAGGTCGGTTTAACCAAGAGATCAAGACGTATTCGGACGTAAAATCTTCTGCTCTTTCAGAATCCGGGAACAAAAAAATTGCATCAATCGAACTTAGGTGTTTGACCTTCATTTGATCTTGATCTAGACCTGATGGGGTCATATGGACACCGGGATCGTGATCAGCGACCCCAAAAACATAAAGGTCCATTAGGCTGAAAGATGCCCCACCTCAATTTCATCTTGTGGCCCTGTGATTATTATATCACATCAAATTCAAATTGGTCACTTATGGCGGTTTCTTTAAGAACTCATAACAGTGACTTAGTCATCCAGCCTTAACATTAACAACGACTCTTTTCTGACAAATTTTAAAACAATATACTGAAACATGGAATTATTTTTAAGATATCATCGCGTTTAGAATTTAAATTATTCAAATAAATTTATCGAAAGTCTTGAGTAGCTTTTGAAGTAATTAATATAAATTTGGGTATGAATCTCTAGGAAAACTAATGGAAGTCTTTAAGCTCTATCAGGGGATAAAACACTTCATTCACATATACACTATTCATTCAAATGAAATAATTCTTAGTAAATACCATTTTCAATCTAAATATTTTTCGTGATTCTTATATTTTAAGATACTGTGTACTTGAAAAAAATCAAGCATTAAGGCTATGAAGCTAGCGGGAGACAAGAATTCGGAAGTGAATTTGAAATGACAGATTAGTAGTTTTTATACGCCGTTTACAGAAAATATAAATTAGTGAAACTGACGCAAGTCTACTTGCATTGACAGAAAACAATACAAAAAAACACTTTGCCCGGCAACAGTTGGTTTTAGATTAAGCATGGTTATGATAACACATTTTCAAAAATTGTTAGTGTACAAAAAAGGTTCTGTTGTAGTCGCATTGCCGACGGTTTCGCTATAATGTCCGATTAGCTCTAAATTTTGCGGTTTTTACTTGACAAAAAATAAAATGAAACAATATTTAGGAACAAACTTCGAAAATCGATCAAACAATTTAAACTGTTAATTATACAACGTCTTGAGCAAAAAATAATGACGAAGAGAGGATAGGCATGGAGGAGAAAGTGTGAGAGAAAAGCTGCGATAAGGTTATAGGAGCGATAAAAAAAGCGCCAGTGCAAGTAAGCATACCTAGGGCAGTAAGAATAGGTAAGGGGTGGGGAATTAGAAAAAGGGGATAAGGAGGAAGAAAAGCTAAAAATATCGGCGTTTAAACCTCTGAAAAGTTATTTAAAAACTTAAGGGAATATAGAAAAGGAGGAATTTATAGAAGGTAGAAGGAAGTTAAGAAACTAGTAAGAAAAGAAGGCTAAGCAAGCAAGAGAGCACAATTATGAGAAGGTAAATAAAAGCAGGGAATTTCGGCAGGTAATAGGAGGATTTAAGGCTAGAAGAAGAACTAGAGGCAGGATAAAAAAGGATTGGATAAGAAATATCATGAAGTATCTCCACGGAGAAGAACTGCAAACATTCGGATCAGAATTCGATCACGGGATAGGACGGGTAGGTGAGGAAAAGTAAATGGTACAGCCTGACTAAAGTAAGGAAGCGGATATAGAAGCCTCGAAATTCAAGAGGAGAGACGATACTGATCAGGGTAATGAAGAATAGATAGAGCATTTATATAAGAAAATTTTCCTTTAAAGAAGTAGCTAAAGTAGTTGGAACTCTAAAAAATGGAAGGCTGAGGGAGAGGACGGAGTAACCATAGATGTTATCAAATGGTTACCCAAAATTTGGGAACGAGAAATACACAGAATATTAAATGGAATATTGAAGGAAGCGAAATTAGGTCGGGGGTGGGAAAAAGCGCGAATCTTCCCAATTCACAAAGAGGGGAAGAAAGTGTGACGTGAAATTGCAGGGGAGGGGGGACTGTACTGAATGTAAGTTATAAAATAGTAGCAGCAATACTGGATGAAAGCTTGAGAGTTTGGCTTGTGGGGAAAAGGTTCTATGAGGAAAGTCAGGGGAAATTTAGGAGAACGAGAGGTACACGAGATCACGTATGCGTAGTTAATTCGCTGATTAGTAATAAATTAAAGAATAAAAGGGGTAAAACGTACGTGGCTTTTATGGATTTAAAGAAGGCATTTGATACAGTTCACAGAGGCATCTTACTGGAGAAACTGAAGAGGATAAGGATTGAAGGCAGAATGTTGAACATGACAGCGGACGATGTAGCGCTAGTGCCAGACTCGACAGAGGGGTTAGGTGAAATGCTGAAAAGCTTAGAGGGGTACGTTGAAAGAAATAAACTGGACATAAACAATGATAAAACTAAAGTGATGGTTTTTACGAACGGAGGGAGAAGAAACAAGGGGAAATGTGAAGGTAGGTGCGAAGGAACTAGAGGTTTGAATGCGACATGGGGCATAATAAGTGCGAGGATTAACAAACTAGATAAAAGACTTACCTGATGGACGCGCTAGTTAGAACAGGAGGGATATACGGGTTGGAAATTTGGGGTTAGGATAGAAAAGAAGCTGTTGAGAAAGTACAAGGAAGGTTTGCTTAAATGGCGAGGGGGTTAGAAACAGTGAGGTGGTTATGAGAAGGGGGAAGGGAAAGGAAGTAGAAAAAAACTTATTAAGAGGTGTAGAGATTAGATTCGCACAAGAAATTCAAGGAGATCGGGAAAAAAATTGAAGGACCGACATTACAAATATAAAAATTGGTGGAGGAATTAAAGAAAAGTGAGAAAGACTTAGGAGAGGAAGTATGGGGAAAGCGGAAATAAACCGGTTTGAAGATGTTTCTTGTAGGCTCTGTGGGGCTAAGGAGGTGAATTTAAGATTGAGATGTATGTTTGCAGATTACTTGGACCAACAATCTGCAAATATACATCTCAGCCTGAAATTACTACACCCTGGTCGACAAAACTCCATCTCTTAATTAAGGAGGAGAATGTTATGCAGATTTGGAATTGCGAAGGAACAGATGGGGTAATATATAATAAATTATTATTATTATACCATTATGCCGTTTCCCTTTCATGGTAGGCGAGACTCACTCGGTGGGGAAGGAAGTAAAGTGAGGAAGTGATTATAGAATCGTTAGATTGATCTAGAATTCTCGTGTTATAAATTCAAATAACACGCTCGTTCCGCAAAGCTGCACCGACCCAGGTTGCTGATCAATCTCTCTAGCAATCATCCCAAAAAAAAGTTCCTCACAAAGTTGTCATGTGAGGTTCCCCACTTGGGTCCATTAGTGTCCTAGGTATTTTGTTTCAGGCGTCATTCACTCTACTGACAGTTTTTATTAAGTATTTGCAGCCATACTTTTCTGTGCTGGCATACTTCTCTAACTTCTTTAGCGTCCATGCATTTTTTCATGCAGGCTCTCGTGTTTCTACGGCTTCTTATGTCTCTTCTAACTAGGGCCTCATTCACACATTCTAACCATTCTTTGTCTGGCTTTGACTTTGTCTGGCCACTGTTGGTCTGGCTCTGGGCACGCTGCCATTTACTTACTTTGATACACTTGTTTTGTTAGTCGTTCAGCTTTCATTCTCTCAACATACCCGAACCATCTTAACAGATTTCTTTTCAATGTGTCAAATAGTGTCTCTCCTGCACCACATTCAGTGAGAATTATTTCGTTGCTCACTTTGTCCATCACAGTTCCCCCGCATATTATCCGCAAGAATATCATGTCAATCGCGTTAATTTTACTCTTATTGATGTTGGTCATCAATTGATAGGTCCATGTCTGGCTAGCGTATAGTACAGTCGGTAAAAATATAGAATTATGTATTGCCATTTTAACTTTATTGTATATATTTTTACCTGCTCTACCAATAACTTTCTTACCTTCGTTTATGCGCCTATCTAACTCCTCATCTATCTTCCCATCCCTAGTAAATAAGCTACCAAGATATACGAATTTATCAACTTGATCAATTCTCTCACCATTTGATACAATGTTGCATATTGTTTTCTCAATCGTTCCTTCAAATCCATAGTTTTTGTTTTATTTGCGTTAATTTTGAGGCCCATGCTCTTCATGCTTGCATTCAGTTTATTCAACATTCTTTGCAAGTCTTCGATTGACTCTGCCAAGAACCTTATCTGCGAACGCTAACACACGTACCCTGTTTCGAGATCCATACCTTCTTCGTCGAAAAGAGCCATTCTTAAATACTTGCACATGAATAATATAAATAATCATGAAGGCTCCTTGCATAATATGAAGACATCCGCTCAATTTCCCATTTACCTTTACATTCGCTTTGCTATCCGCATATATAGTTTTGATAGCTTGTAGAAGATAATAAATGGGTGGAAGAATGTCAAGAATCGACGGGGAAACCCGGGAAAGCTCGTTAAGACTTAGTACAGGCGAGAGAGAGGAGGGGGGGGGAGATGAATGAAATTAATTGCTAATTTAATAGATTTGTGTGATAATAGTATTATAAGTAATTCATTATTGTATTGTAATTTTGTGAAATTATGGTAATTACCAATTAGTTTCATACACATATTGTAAAACTCAAGGAGTATATAATGGAGAAATAAGTACTATACGAATATACTATTCTTAATGGTGTTTTCAAAGTGTCATGAAAGTCTTTGTGTGAAATAAGATTTTCATTTTTACAGGTAAGTCAGAAACATAGGTAACATAATTCCACTTTGTTTTGTTTGGATGGTCGTCATGTGTCAAGTTTATAGGTGTGTATTGCTTGGTTACGAATAGGCTATTTAAAAATATAAGTTATAAATAAGTAAGAAACGATCTACAGTACAATGATTAGGTTTAGTTTTCAGGTAGAGCTATGTTTACATTCTTTATAGATACATTGTATTAAAAATATTAAAATGATGTGTCCCGAATGAATAAATTTATTTTATTTCAAATTTAACTACTACGATGAAAATAATAATTTTAAAACTTGCTTTATTTTAGATAATACAATCGGTAGACGAATCCCGTTTTCTTTCGGAGAGCCGAAGCTTCTTAATTGTATTTTTGCTTATTCCGACACCATATTTAACTATTTTTATATATTACTGTTAATTTTTCTTGTAATTCAAAGAACTCGGAATTCAAAAACTGGATTCGAAAACAGGATTAGTCTACGGTTTGTATTATCTAAAATAAAAAATCAATTTTAAACAAAAAGCGTTATAGTGCATTTTTTTTAAGTATTTAAAAATGTTTTTTAGGTTCTTTTCGATCGAAGAAATTCACAGATTTTGAATTTCGAGGTTTTAGAAAGCTAACTTTAAAATAATAATAAAAATAAAAATAATTGTAATTCGACCTTGCTTTTCCATGATCAAAACATTTAATTCTTGTAACCTAAAGCATCATCGCATGATTTGGAAAGTCGAGGATGCGTGGACAGATTTCGTAAATTTCTAAGACTTTAAGTAAATAATCATATGGTCATGGTGGGGCTAAATAATTTTCTATGAAAAGTTCGAGGACCCCAAAGTTACGAGTGGGAAGTTGTTGTAAATGGTGCCTATAATCAATTTTTCATGAACTTCAAATGATCTCCTAAGCTGTTTTTTTATTCGTGAAAATCATACAACAATACTATCATACTACAATCATACAATAATACGAGCTTGAAAAAGTATTTATGCAAGTTAATTAATAAATAAATTAAATTAAATAAAATTAAATAAACAAAATGATCTTCAAACTCACTATATGATTGTTTACATAAAACTAAATGCATGTTTCTTCGTTTACATCAAATGACTGCAATGGTATGTATATTTACTTGCCTACGCATACCTATGTACATTCTTCTATTTCATAATACAAAACATAAATAATCGTTCAAACTAATTCAAAATTTTTCTGTCGTCCAATATTTTCGAGTTGTATATATTGTTTTTCATAATATTGTCAGTTTGTATCGTAACATCGAAGTGTGAGCATCAAAATTAAATTATGTCTCGTACTTTTAGTTAGTCTTTAAAAAATGAAACTAGTACCTCAAATCAAAGTGCGTGGGATGTCGCACAATGATTGTCGTTTAAAATTGTTCTTGTTGTATAGAGAAAAAAAAGTTCTTTTTGAAATAACAGATATACTTGAAAAATTAATTAATAAGCATGTCACTTATGACAGCAACGATGAACGATTGCCGAAAGCACTATATGCGAATTGCAAAAAAAAAAAGATTTATGCAAATAAAAATTCTGATAAAAATTCTATTGCGATGCCTGCTGATTCTTCTAATTTTAAGCTAGCTAATAATAATCGATCAAGTTTTGGAAAGCCGTGTTCTTGTGAATTATGTATCATAGTGAAAGATTAAAGTAAATAAAACTTTTGAAGAACCTCTGCTACAATCATTCAAAAATAATCAAAGAAAAAAAAATTCACAAATAATAGATGTGAGAAATGTTTTATAATTATCGCAAAAGGTAAACGTCATAATTGTGCAAAAAAGAAATTAATGCAAAACTTGAATTCATCATTAGATATTAAACTGAAAGAACACTCGGTGTATAATGTAATTACAAAAAAATCTACCGATCCAACGCGTCAACATAATGAATCGATATCGTAATCAAAAGAACAAGGTAGACTAATGGCTGTTAGTGCTTCACCAAAAAAAAAAGAAGCTGAACAAGGAGTAATATCCACTAAAAATTTATCGAAAATCAGAACTAATTTTGGTTTGTCAACTAACACAACTTTAGGAATCGCTAAGTCGCTTCGAAGTGCAACGAAAAAAAGAAAAATATTTGAACCTAATCTAAAAGACAAAATCAGAGCTTTAAATCATTCACTTGACTTCCATTTTGATGTAACAAAATGACAGTTAATTAACTCTAAAACGGAAAACACGCCAAAAGAAGAATATTTTGTATTTTGTAAAAATATTCAAAAACTAATAGATGATTTTAAGGAATTTCTTGAAGTAGATAAAGCGTAAATTAAAATTGGTGCAGATGGCTGTGGAGGTTTTAAAAAAATAGCATTATCTATTTAATCGTTGGACAATGAGTTGGTGCTTCCAAGCAAAAACAAACGGGAAAGTTAAAATAAAGGAGTAGTTTTCAAGAATTTTAAAGATTCTGGTGTCAATAAATTATTTTTAAAAGGTGTAACTTAATTTCCTGAAGAAAATCATGATAATTTATCAGTTTTGTGGGACTTACAAAAGTAAAAAAAAGCGGATCTAAAATTATTGAATATATTGATTGAAATTCTTGACCTGATTGCACCGCCCGAGTTACATTTGTTGATCGGAGTTGTAAACACTTTATTCAATAGTATGCACAAAAAATTTGAACAAATTTATGAAAAGTGGGCTAAAAAGTGAAATGTCAACCGAGAAATCTTATATGGAAGTGCAGGATTTAATGGTAATTCGTGTAAAACATTATTAAACAGAGTGGATGTTTTACGTGAAATTTGCACAATGTGTAATTTTTCTTGTATGAAATTTGGTACATGTTTTGACGCATTCAAAAAGGTTAAAGATTCTTATTTTTGAAATGATTTAAAATCAGATTACCTTGACAAGATCGCTGTTTAAAAAAAAAAGTTATTTAGATTGTGACGCGATCCGAGAAAAGGTACCGGAGCGTCCGCGCGTAGATTTTTCAGGAGAAGGGAAAGAAGAAGCGACAAG
>JAAAKG020072976.1:0-10447 GCA_010014905.2 Druon quercuslanigerum
TTTCTATTTCTTGTAAAACGACAATTATGAGGTTCATTTTTTATTTTTTGAAGAATAATCTTAACCAACCAATGGCGACTCCAGCCACCCATGTAAACTACTGATTCGCATTGACCCCCCCTCCCCCCCAAGGAAACCTCGTCGTTTATGGAAGGCCCCTAAGGCTACGTTTACATTTTTGGTTTGTAATTCATCTCGCTTGGTTAAAAATCCTAGTAGTCCTAGTAAAAATCCTAGTAGTCTTATTTGCTTTGTAAAAAATTCAACTAATTTGTTACAAAATTTATTTTGTAATTGAAAATTCATCTTTTCCAAAATTGAAAATTACTATCCTAAAAATTAATCTAAATTGTTAAAAAGACATTTGCTTTGTCAAAAATTATAAGCAATTGTTAAAAAATTATTTTGTTAATTAAAAATTCATCTTTTTTAAAATTGAAAATTAAATTATTTCATTTTAGCTGGAAATTCTTGTTTCTGTTAAAAATCCTAGTATTTGGTTGGAAATTTCATTACTTTCCTAAAAATGAAACTAAATTGTTAAAAAGTCATTTGCTTTGTCAACAATTCAACTAGTTTGCTAATAAAATTATTTTTTAAATTAAAATGTCATCTTTTTTTATCCTGAAAATTAAATTATTTTATTTTTGGTTTGAAATTTTTTTTTCAATTAAAAATCCTAGTATTGGTTTGGAAATTTAATTACTTTCCTAAAAATACAACTAAATTATTAAAAAGTCATTTGCTTGGTCCAAAATTCAACTAATTTGTTGAAAAATTCATTTTGTTAATTAAAAATTCGTCTTTTTTAAAATTGAAAATAAAATTATTTCATTTTTGGTTGGAAATTTTTTTTCAGTTAAAAATCCAAGTATTTGGTTGGAAATTTAATTACTTTCCTAAAAATAAAACTAAATTATTAAAAAGTCATTTGATTTGTCAAAAATTAAACGCAATTGTTGAAAAAATTATTTTGGTAATTAAAATGTCATCTTTTTTTATCCTAAAAATTAAATTATTTCATTTTTTGTTGGAAATACTTTTTTCTGTTAAAAATCCTAGTATTTGGTTGGAAATTTAATTACTTTCCTAAAAATGAAACTCAATTGTTTAAAAGTCATTTGCTTTGTCAACAATTCAACTAGTTTGCTAATAAAATTATTTTGTTAATTAAAAATTCATCTTTTTTAAAATTGACAATTAAATTGTTTCATTTTTGGTTGGAATTTTTTTTTCAGTTAAAGATCCTAGTATTTGGTTTGAAATTTATTTACTTTCCTAAAAATACAACTAAATTTTTTAAAAGTTCTTAGCTTTTTTAAAAATTCAACTAATTTGTTACAACATTTATTTTGTTAATTAAAAATTCATCTTTTTTAAAATTAAAAATTAAAATATTTCATTTTTGGTTAAAAATGCAATTGCTTGGTTAGAAGTTCTAGTATTTGGTTGAAAATTTAATTATTTTCCTAAACATACAACTAAATTTTTAAAAATTCATTGACTTTTTTGAAAACTCAACTAATTTGTTACAAAATTTATTTTCTTAATTGAAAATTCATACTTTTAATATTTGGAAATTAAATTATTTCGTTTTTGGTTAAAAATGCAATTGCTTGGTTAAAAATCCTAGTATTTGGTTGGAAATTTAATTCCTTTCCTAAAAATACAGCTAAATTTTTAAAAAGTCATTAGCTTGTTTAAAAATTTAACTAATTTGTTACAATATTTATTTTGTTAATTAAAAATTCATCTTTTTTAAAATTAAAAGTTAAAATATTTCATTTTTGGTTAAAAATGCAATTGCTTGGTTAGAAGTTCTAGTATTTGGTTGAAAATTTAATCATTTTCCTAAAAATACAACTAAATTTTTAAAAATTAATTGGCTTTTTTGAAAACTCAACTAATTTGTTACAAAATTTATTTTGTTAATTAAAAATTATTATTTTTAATATTTGGAAATTAAATTATTTCGTTTTTGGTTAAAAATGCAATTGCTTGGTTAAAAATCCTAGTATTTGGTTGGAAATTTAATTCCTTTCCTAAAAATACAGCTAAATTTTTAAAAAGTCATTAGCTTGTTTAAAAATTTAACTAATTTGTTACAATATTTATTTTGTTAATTAAAAATTCATCTTTTTTAAAATTAAAAGTTAAAATATTTCATTTTTGCTTAAAAATGCAATTGCTTGGTTAGAAGTTCTAGTATTTGGTTGGAAATTTAATTCCTCTCCTAAAAATACAACTAAATTTTTAAAAAGTGATTGACTTTTTGGAAAACTCAACTAATTTGTTACAAAATTTATTTTGTTAATTAAAAATTCATCTTTTTCAAAACTGAAAATTAAATTATTTCATTTTTGGTTGAAAATTTTTGTTTACTTTAAAATATAACTATTTAGTTGAAAATGGATCGCTCGGTAAAAGTTAAAATTTTTGTATGAAAATTCACATTGATACTTTTTGGTTAAAAATGCAATTTCTTGGTTGAAAATCAAATTTTACATACTTTTTTGAATTTAGGATCGCTAATTATAGTTAAAAACTAATCTATTTGTTAGTAAAGGAATTTTTATGTTAATTTTTTTAAAGTTTTTTAGAAAAAGAACGGTGTGGTAAAAAAGGAAAGTATTTGTTTGAAATTTATACTTTTCAATTTAAAATCTTTTCTTTAATTTGAAAATATAACTTTTTAAAGATGATCCGTGTTTTTGGCTTTAAAAGAAAATAATGATATTTAAAATTAAACAATTTTGTTGAAAATACGAATTATTTTGTTCAAAGTTATTTTTTTGTCAGAAATTTGATCTAATTATTTAATTATTTCATTTTTTTGAAACTTCATCCTGTACATTTTATAAATAAAAAATTCAACTATTTTCTGGAAAATTCATGTATTTTGTTGAAAAATCGTATTCAACTATCTACATAAAAATTTATCTTTCTTGATTGAAAATAATCCTTATTGTTAAAAATTAATTATTTCTGATTTAAAAATTCACTTTTTACTAATAATTTTGAATTATAAATAAAAAAACATTAGTATTTGAACTTCTGAAAAATTTGTATTTTTTCTCGAAAACTCAAAAATTTGATGGAATTTTAAACAATTTTGTTAAATATCTAATAATTTTTATATGAATTACATATTTTTTTAAATTCATCTTTCATGGTTAAAAACTCTTTAACTGAAAATTTTATCTATTCGATTTCTAATGCAAATGTTTGGTTGTCATTTTTTGTTTAAATTTATTTTTTTCGTGTTAAAAATTCGCATTTTTGTAATAGCTGCAAATTTTCAGATTCCCATAAAAAACTTTTTCAATGGAGTAAAAAATCGTGGCACTTTCATATAATATCTAAAAATTGTTTAAAATATTTAAAATTTTGTGAGATTTTTAAAAATATTACAAGATCCCTTTAGAATGTTTTGAAATCCTTTAAAATATAATAAAATCCATTAAAATCTTTCAAAAGCAATTAAAATTCTTTGAAATCCCTTAAAATCCTTTATAGTTTTCAGAAACCTTTTGAATTCTCTGAATTTCTTGATTTTTTTGAGGGCCTTGGATTTCTTATCTATCATGAATTCCTGGAATATTCTGAATTCCCTGAGTTCCTTTCATTCTCTGAATTCATTTTATTTTCTGAATACCTAAAATCCTTTAATTCTCTAATATCCCTAATTTTTTGGAATACATTAAATCCTCGATAATTTTAATTTCTCTGAATACCTCGAATATTGTAAATACCTTAATCTCTTTGAATTTCTTGAATTCAGGAATTAATTGTATTAAAGAATTTCGGACAATTTATGAAATTCAGAGAATGAAAGAAATTTAGAGATTTAAAGGAAGTTATAGAAACCAAAAAATTGACAAAATTCAAGGATTTCCGGAAAATCATGAAATTCGTAGAATTCCAGGAAATTATAGAATTTAAGAAATTAAGAGATGCTTAGAAGGCTAAGTAAATTTAGATATTTCCTAGCTTTTGGAAATTCGTATAATTCAAAAAATTTTCAGAAATCTTTTCAAAACTTTTAAAATCGCTCACAGTTCATTAAAATCTTCGAAAAGCCATTTAAATTCCTTGAAACTCCATACAAATCTTAATAATATCTAAACCCCATTTGGAATTCCTTTGAATTCTCTGAATTTCTTAATGCTTTGAAATCCCTGAGGTCCGTAAATTCCTTGAAATGCTGAATTCCTTTAATTCGTTAATTTCTGTAAATTCATTTTATTCTCTAAACTCCTAAAATCTTTTAATTCTCTAAGAACTCTTACTCTAAGCTCTTTGAATTTCTTAAATTCAGGAATTTACTATAATTAAGAAATTTAGAGAATTCATAGAAATACAAAGAACCAGGAATTAAAAAAATTCATGGAATTCAGAGAATTCCAAGAAATCATGGAATTCAGAGAATTCCAAGAAATCATGGAATTCAGAGAATTCAAGAAATTCTTAGAATTCAAGGAATTCTTAGTTTTCATGGAATTTAGAGATTTTAATTCATGTAATTCCTTTAATTAGCTGATTTTCTGAATATCTCTAGATTCCTAAAAATCTCTGAAATCCTGAAATTCTCTGAAATCCTCACTTTCTGGAAATTTTCTCAATTCCTTGAACATTCCAAATACCGTAAAGTTTCTAAATTCCTTGATTTTAGAATTTCAGAGATTTGAAGAGACGTAGCGAGTTCAGGGAATTCATAGATTTTTATAAATTCAGAGAGTATCAGGTATTTAGAGACCTTTTGGGATTTAGAGAATTTCAGGGACCTTAGAGAATTTAAGAATTCAGAGAATTCAAAAAATTTTAGGAATCTTTCATAATCACTTTAAATCGCTCACAGTTCATTAAAATCTTTCAAAAGCCATTTAAATTTCTTGAAAGTCAATAAAAATCTTAATAATATTTAAACCCCATTTTGAATTCCTTTGAATTCTCTGAATTTCTTAATGCTTTGAAATCCCTGAGGTCCTTCAATTCCTTGAAATGCTAAATTCCCTCAATTTCTTGTATTCCGTAAATTCATTTTATCCCCTAAACTCCTAAAATATTTTAATTCTCTAAAATCCCTATTTTTTAATTCAATGAAATCATTAAAAGTTTTCATTTCTCTGAATTCCTTTAAAAGTTCTGAATACCTTCGTCTCTTTGAATTTCTTGAATTCAGGATTTCACTATATTCAAGGAATTCAGAGAATTCCAAGAAATCATGGAATTCAAGAAATTCATAGAATTCGAGAAATTCACAGAATTCAAGAAATTCGTAGCATTCGAGAAATTCATAGAATTCAAGAAATTCATAGAATTTAAGAAATTCATAGAATTCTAGAAATTTACAGAATTTAAGAAATTCATAAAATTAAAGAAATGCATAGAATTAAAAAAATTCATAGCATTTAAGGAATTTGTATTTTTCAAGGAATTCAGAGTTTTTCAGGTATTTCAGAGAATTGAAACAATTTGAAAAATCTTTCCGAATCTTTAGAAATTGCTAAAAAAATATTTAGTTTTTTTTAATCCTTCTAAATTCCTTTGATACATTTAATTCCCATAATTCCTTTAATTAGCTGATTTTCTGTATATCTGTAGATTCCTAAAAATCTCTGAATTCCTAAAATTCGCTGAAATCCTTACTTTCTTGGAATTTCATCAATTCTTTGAACATTCCCAATACCGTAAACTTTCTGAATTCTTTAATTTCAGAATTTCAGAGATTTTAAGGCACGTAGCGACTTCAAGGAATTCAGCGATTTTCAGGAATTTAGAGAATATTTTAGGAATCTTTATAAATGTTTTGAAATCCCTTAAGATCCTTTAAAATACTTTTAAATTCTTTAAATTTTTTATATTCCTCAAACGATCTGAAATGATTAAAGTTCTTGAATTCCTGGAGTAATCTGAATTTACTTAATTTCTTTAATTATTTGAATTCCTGAAAATGTATGAATTTCGGAAAATCTCTAAATTCCTGGAATTCTCTAAAATCTTTTGATATTTAAAAATTCAAGGAGCTCAGACAATTTACGGATTTCAGAGATTTTCAGGACTTCTAAGAATTTCCGGATATTTAGAGAGTTCATGGAATTTTTCTCTAAATACCTTAAAATCCCTTGAAATCTGTTAAACTACTTTTATAAATAATTAATATATTTTCAGATTCGTCATTATTTATTATCATTGAAAAATTTTGTATACATTCAGAAAAAGGTATACAATTTTACGAAGATGTGGGGGGGGGGGTGGGTACCTTTCAAAACTTACAATTCCGAACAATAGTAGAAGAGGGGATTTAAAATGTTCAAAATCATCCTTACGTAATTAATAGACGTTCTCTAAAGTAATTCGACACTTTGTAGAACATATGGAGTAAAGTGGGACACACCTCTTTTGTCAAAAGAAGCAATATTAAGTAACGAAATAAAAAAAATCCGGGTGTCCCACTTTACCCTACACTGTCCAACCTAGCCCCCTTTAAGGAAACCGTACATCATTTTCATGCTTTCAAACTAAATTTATTTTATAAAATCGAATCATTAATTATTATTTTATCCAGCCAAACTTTACTCTAATAGGTAAAATACAAAAAAAAAAAGTAAAAATCCATAAGAAATTTCCAGCTTTATAAAAAAAAAATAAGGAATGCAAAGTTAATTATTTCAGTACGTGCATTGGCATCGTGAGTGCGTGCGCGTATGTGGGTATTGAAATTACGCAACACAGAAGAACGACCCCCCTAAGCGAGGCTAGGATGGGGTGAGTCATCACCTGGCAAGGGGGGTGGGGGGAGTTGTGAAGGGGGGGAAAAGGATATTAGAAGGGGCAGGTGAGGACGAGGGCACGAGCTAGACGGACACGAGTCATAGGGAAGGACTCGTTCAAAGCTTGCTAAAAGGTCGGGGGAGGGGAGGGGGTACCTCATGCTTGTAGAGAAGCAGAGAGGCAAGGTGTGTGCGTTAGACGCACCCTACATACTCCCGCCGGGAAGTATCGCCTTTCATTAAAATTGCCTAAGGGCACCGCTCGATCGATGGCATTTCTCGTCGTCCTAGAGAAATCATTTTTTCATCGGACATCTAGCTTTCAATTCTGATGGGTGATTTGTGTTGCGTGGTCATGTACGGGGAAAGAAATGAGGGTCAGAAATAACTTAAGTCACTGTAATGCAGCCAATGGCGGCTAATGTTGTTTTCAATTCTTTGAACTTTTTGAATTCTTTGAATTTTTGAATTCTTTGAATTTTTGAATTCTTTGAATTTTGAATTCTTTGAATTTTTGAATTCTTTAGAATTTTTTGAATTTTTTTGGAATTTTTTGGAATTCCTTTGAATTTTTTTTGAATTTTTATGAATTTTTTTGAATTCTTTTGATTTCTTTTGAATTCTTTTGAATTCTTTTTAATTCTTTTGAATTCTTTTGAATTCGTTGGAATTCTTTTAAATTCTTTGGAAATATTTGTATTTTTTGGAATTCTTTAAAATTCTCTTAATTCATTTGAAATCTTTATAATTCCTCTAAATCCCTCAGAATTCAGTGAACTCAAGTAAGTCTTTTAATGTCCTGAATTTTCTGATCTTCTGGAATTCATTTAATTTCCTGAGTTCCCTAAATGCTTTGAAATCCGTGAAATTCTCTACATTTTTTCAAAATCTTTGAATCTTTTTAAATCCTGGAATATTCCGAATTTCTGAAATTCCTATAATTCTCTGAACTCCTTGAGTTACTTAAATTTATTAAATTTTAAGAATTCCCTGAATGCTTTAAAATCCCTAAATTATCTAAATTCCTTAATAGATTTTGAATTTTCTGCATTTTTTGAATTCCTGGAATATTCTGAATTCTTTTAAATTCTGTTAACTCATATGAAATCTTTATAATTTTTCTAAATCCTTCTGAATTCCCTAAACTTATTGAAGTCTTTTAATTTCCTGAATTGTCTGATTTTCTGGAATTCTTTCCATTTCCTATATACCCTGAATGCTTTGAAATCCATGAAATAATCTAAATTCTTTCAAAATCTTTGAATTGTTTGGAATCCTGGAATATTCCGAATTCCTGAAATTTCTGTAATTCTCGGATCTACATTTCCTGAATTCTTTAAAATTCCTGATTATCTCTAAATTACTTCAATCTTTGAATTTTATCATCTCTTGAATTCCTTAAATATTATAAATTCACTTCACTAATTTGAAATCTTTATAATTCCTCTAAATTCCTCTAAATCCATCTGGATTCCATGAGTTTAATGAAGTCCTTCAATTTCCTTAATTTTCTGATTTTCTAGAATTCATTTAATTTCCTGAATTTCCTAAATCCTTTAAAATCCGTGAAATTCTATGAATTCTTTCAAAATCTTTGAAATCTTTGGAACTCTGGAATATTCCGAATTCTGGAAATTTCTGTAATTCTGAATTCCATGAATTTAATGAAGTTAATGAATATACCGACCTTCTGAAATTCCTGTAATTCTCTGAACTCCTTGAATTTCAAATTCCAAATTTCAATTTTAATGAATTTCTTGAATTCCCTAAATGCTTTAAAATTCATGATATTTTCTAAATTCCTTCAATCTTTGAATTTTCTGCATTTCTAAATTTCTTAAATATTCTGAATTCTCTTAGCTAATTTGTAATTTTTATAATTCTCCTAAATCCCTCTGGATTCCATGAAATTCATGAAGTCCTCCAATTTACTGAATTCTCGGATCATCTGGAACTTATTTAATTTCCTGAATTCCCGAAATCCTTTAAAATCCGTGAAATTCTATAAATTATTTCAAAGTATTTGAATTTTTGGATTCCTGGAATGTTCAAAATTTATGAAATTCCCGTAATTCTCTGAACTCCTTGAGCTCTTATTTCTAAATTTATAATTTATGAAATTTCATGAATTTCCTGAATGTCTTAAAATTCTTGATATTCTCTAAATTCCTTTAATCTTTGAAATTTCTAAATTTCTTGAATTCCTTGAATATCCTGAATTCACTTAGTTAATTTGAAATTCTTATAATTCCTCTAAATCCCTCTGAATTCAGTGAACTTATTGAAGTCCTTAAATTTCCTTAATTTTCTGATTTTTTGGAATTCATTTAATTTCCTTAACTCCATAAATGCTTTGGAGTCCGTGAAATCCTGGAATATTTCGAATTTCTGACATTCCTGTAATTCTTTGAACTCCTTGAGTTACCAAAAATCCTTAAATTTCACGAATTCCCTGAATGCTTTAAAATCTCTGATATTATCTGAATTCCTTCACAGCTTTCGAATTTGCTGCATTTCTTGAATTCCTGGAATACTCTAAATTCTTTTAAATTTTGTTAACTTTCTTGTAATCTTTACAATTCCTCTAAGTCCCTCTGAATTTACTGAAGTTTGTGAAGTCCTTCAATTTCCTAAATTTTCTGATCTCATAGAATTCATTTAATTTTCTGAATTCCCTAAATCCTTTGAAATCCCTGCAATTCTCTAAATTCTTTTTAAAATCTTTGAATTTTCGGAATCCTGGAATATTTCGAATTTCTAACATTCCTGTAATTCCCTGAACTCCTTGAGTTCCAATTTCCAAATTTCAGATATAATAAATTTAATGAATTTGCCAAATGCTTTTAAATTCCCGATATTCTCTAAATTCCTTCAATCTTTGAATTTTCTGCATTTCTTAAATTCCTTAACTACACCTACTGAATTCACTTAACTAATTTAAAATCTTTATAATTCCTCTAAATCCCTCTTGATTCCATGAGTTTAATGAAGTCCTTCCATTTCCTGAATTTTTTGATTTTTTGGAATTCATTTATTGTCCTGAATTCCCTAAATCCTTTGAAATTCATAAAATTCTAATAAATTCTTTTAAAATATTTGAATTTTTTGTAAACCGGGAATATTCCGAATTTCTGAAATTCCTGTAATTCTCTGAACTCCTTGAGTTCCAATTTCCGAATTTAAAATTTAATAGATTTCATGAATTTCCTGAATCTTTATAATTTTTCTAAATCCCTCTGAATTTACTGATCTTAGTGAAGTCCTTCAATTCCCTAAAGTTTCTGATCTTCTGAAATTTATTTAATTTCCTGAATTCCCTGAATGCTTTAAAATCCTTGAAATTCTCTAAATCCTTTCAAAAGCTTTGAATTTTTTAGAATCCTGGAATATTCCGAATGTCTGAAATTCCTGTAATTCTCTGAACTCCTTGAGTTCCAATTTCCGAATTTCAAATTTAATAAATTTCATGAATTTCCTGAATCTTTAAAATTTTTCTAAATCCCTCTGAATTCACTGATCTTAGTGAAGTCCTTCAATTTCCTGAAGTTTCTGATCTTCTGAAATTTATTTAATTTCCTGAATTCCCTGAATGCTTTGAAATCCTTGAAATTCTCTAAATCCTTTCAAAAGCTTTGAATTTTTTAGAATCCTGGAATATTCCGAATGTCTGAAAT